>CAHIKZ030003164.1:805000-1115000 GCA_903632075.3 Acanthosepion pharaonis | reverse complement strand
GATGCTCGTAGACGTAATCCTACAGTTTAATAAATGAGGAGTTATCTCCCTTTTACTTTGTCAGTTGATTGTGGGTTTACAAACGGTAGCTTGTGTAAATTGTGACAAAAGAGACTGGTAGGGATAGTAAGGATACAAACATTACTTAGAGCTGCAAAGAATAGGAAATTGTGGAGAGTCATGATCACACATGTCCTAAAGTGTCACATCACAAAAGAAAAGATGAAAGATGATTTATAAGATTTGAGATTACATGTTGAATGCTTGTCTCTGAGTCGGAAAATTCAATACACAGCAATACATAGTTTACAAATATTAATTATGTAATATATGATATAATTACTATATAGTATATGTGTTATATAGTAGGCTTGCAGTAATATCACATTGAAAAACTAGTTCTTGTATAATCACCAAAGTTAGGCAATGTTGACTCGGACAAATGAATAACCACTTGGGAATACCAGGCGTTGTAAGTTTGGATGTGTAGGTGGTGTAATGGATAATGGCTCAGAATTGGAAAGCTGAGTTTAAATTCCAGTTGTGTTCGTTATATTGACATACGTGGAAATACTAAAACTGTATGAATCTACTTAGTAGGATTTGTATCAGTATGTCATTATTATATCCCCCAAAATTCTTATGATATAAAAAAATACTTTCTGGCTTTAAATAACCAGCAAAAGTTTGATAAGTCAATAAAAAACGTAGTATATAGCATTAAGTAGTCTACAGTATATTCCCTCGCTGACAAACCCTTAAAAGTGACTGATCAGTTCATTTGTCTTGGAAGCATCATTTCTCCCACTAAAGTGATGTGAACATTCCCATTGGCAAAGCTTGAGGTGCCATGAACAAACTCAATAGTCTAGAAAACTGATTGAATAAAATTAAACAAGACTTCTAAACCACAGCCATGTTTGTTTTGCTCCATGTTTAATACCACATGGGAAAAATTATTACAAAAGAAGCATGTGTATATAGATGCTTATATGTTACATTAGCTTTGTCCTTGAAACAGAACATTGCTAAAAAAAGTTATTTTACTGACAATTCCCACCGAGTAAGTCATTTGTGAGAGAATAATATTTGTATGGCATTCCTGGACAGGTAAGGATGATCTCATCAGTGATGTTCTCTTGTTGGCATCAAAACATGGACACATTGGCATTGGTTGCCCATTTCGAACATTCTTCAAATATGTGAAGACAGGTAGCTAACCTTAAGACCTACCAGGTGTGATGTGAAAAGAAAAAGTTGTGAGGTTCCGTGTCTCTAAATGAATTATTGACTGTTAACCTGCCAAGTCATTTATAGTGTAACAAAATAAGCTTGAAACAAAAAAAGTGAGTTTGTTTACAAGTTTCTCTATGCTTAACCCTATTAGCCTTTATGAGATTTCAATTGTTAAATTACCTGGAGTCCAGACCAAATTGTTGAAAAATCTGAATATGTGATGTTAGTGCAAGTAAGAGGATATATTGCAAAAACTGTTGAAAATTGAATATTACAAGTTGATTTTATATGAAAGTAAATTGATTTATCTTTCAAATGGTATCAAATTTACCCTCCTTGGTATTACTGGTTATGGGAGATGGTTTTGGAAATTTACAACATTTGAAAAGTAGATTTTTGGCATTTCTAGTTAATCATGTGATGGGTACTATAATTGTATTGAAATATAGTGCTACCCAACGGCAGGTGCATTCAGGCACTCCAAGACTATAAGCATGTTGGCAGATTTAGATACTTCCAGTCTTACTGGGTTATTGGTATGATCATTTTCTGAAAGATCCATTTACTCTAGAGGTATTCCATTCTTATTCAATGCTATCTACAATAAAAAAAAAATATTTATCTTGTAGACTGTATCTAGCACATTTAACGGTTGCAATGGCCTTATTTATCACGTAGAGTTTATTTAATATGTTTAAGGATCTTAATTATCACGTAGACTGAGTCTCGCACACTTAATGGTCACAATGGTGTTATTTATCATGTAGAGTATATCTAGCACATTCAATGATCATATTTCTCATGTACACTGTATTTAATACATTTAAGAATTTTAATTGTCATCTATCTAGTACATTTGCTGGTCATATTCATCATGAAGAAATTTTAATTTTGTGCATATGTGTTTGTTTTTGATTTTTTCATCTGCATAGAATAGTAGGATCGGTTAGGCACCTTCTGTGAGAAAAAGAGCGACATGATGCAATTCACTCTGCAAGAAATTTGGAAATTACATGCTGTACTGCTTGGCATTTGTGCCAGAAACTCCGATACAAACATTTTGGAGTTTTTGGGTGTCAATCTGAGGACAGTGCAGAGGATTTGGAAAGAGTTGGATGAGTCTAATGGTGATTACGAAGGTACAGCAGCTTGAAAAACTTACTCTGATTGTTCTGATAAGAAAAGGACTCCCTGAATTTGTTGGTGAAGGCTTAAAACTAAACACAGAGGCCTACATCAAGTGCCTTGAGGACATAGTGCTGCCCTGGGTCAAGAGGGTAATTGCTGGGAGTGCTTATGTCTGGCAACAGGACTGCACCATGCAACCCACACAGGAGAACCCAGTCATGGCTGTCAGACAATTTCTTTGACCACACCACCCCTTACATCTGATCACCTAACTCCTCAGACTGCAACCCCCTTGATTATTATGTGTGGGGTACAGCTGAGTGAGAGACCAACAAAACTCCTTGTAATATCAAAAAATGAACTGAAGGCAAACATGGCAAGGAGATCATTCAGAAGAGTTGCAGGAGATTCTGAAGTCATCTGGAGGCCATGGTTGAATCCAGTGGCAATTTTATTGAATAAATTTACTCTTTTGTATTTTGAATATTTTTGTGTAATTTTGGTAAATATATTTTTTAAAATGGGGTGTCAGTATTATTTTCATTTTCGTGTAATTTAGACGACAATTTATCCATCACACTCTGTATAACGGTCATATTTATCAAGTAGACTGTATTTAATACATTTAAGGATCTTAATTATGTCGACTGTATTTAATACATTTAAGGATCTTAATTATGTCGACTGTATTTAATACATTTAAGGATCTTAATTATGTCGACTGTATTTAATACATTTAAGGATCTTAATTATGTCGACTGTATTTAATACATTTAAGGATCTTAATTATGTCGACTGTATTTAATACATTTAAGGATCTTAATTATGTCGACTGTATTTAATACATTTAAGGATCTTAATTATGTAGACTGTATTTTACACAACAGTCACAATGGTCATAATTATCATTTATACTATCTAGCATATTCAAGGATCTTAATTATCATATAGACTGTATGTAGCACAGTTAAATGTCATAATTATCATGTGTACTATTTAACACATTTAATTATCATACTTTCGATTCTTAGTGTCCATTTTATTACTCAATTCTTGAAGAACATCCCTGATAATAGTTCTTAAAAGCATTGAATAAAAAAAATGCAAGACTTGGTTCCTTTTAAAACTGACTTAATATAATAGATTATTCTATTATGTGCTGGTGCTGAACATAGAAGTTATTAACCAAGATTTTTACCACTAATAGATATTAAAGCATAATTTAGAGCTCTTTGCTAAAGTGGGAGGTGTATTCTCTTGCTAGGTTTTAACTAGATACTGTATATAATTGAGTACAGTGTGAATTTTTATGATCAGGTTTTTTTTTTGTTTGTTTGTTTTCTTGTTTTTTTTTTGTTTTTTTAGACTAGGTGGTCAGATTATATGTAGGTAATTTTATTTTTCATTTTCAGTGACCAGTTGGAGGGATTAAAATTGATGCAAAAAAGTTCAGTGGTTGCACTGTACATGAAGTTGGCTTATATATGAATATATAGACCATTAAAAAAAACAGAACATTAATGACATCATATAGCTGAAAAATCTGATACCATATAGGAAAAATTAATAAGTCATCATTTGTAGACTGCCAATAATGAAAAAGATTTTTCCTGTCTTATTGGACTTTGCATCAAAATGAAATTTGCTTGCTTAAATTGAAGACAATGATTTAATTTTGAGAATTACTGAACTGTAGTCGATTCAGACATTAGCAGTTGGGTGAGGAAATCAGATGATAGCATTGGTCCATTTAAATTTTTATTAATGCTAATTGATCGCTTACTGATATGGCTTAGTTGTTAGAACGTAGAATTGGGAGTTGAAAGGTCGTATGGTAATGATGGTTATTATAAGAAGGTTAGAAAAATGGTTTCAGATAGTACAATGCACTGTAGTAGTCAGTTTGGTTTTTCTACAGAAATGTACCTCTCCAAGAAATTTTCTCTTCATATTGCTGTCGAATAAGCATTCCAGATCATTTATATTGAAAAAAAAAAAATTTTTTTTAAATTTTCTAAATCAGATTGTGATATAAATTTATTGTAAATTGATCCTGCTATGAGGGGGCAAAGTAACAACCCCCCCCCAAAAAAAAACTATGTTCATACCACGTGATAAAGCATATACTTTCTTACAAAATTTCAAATAATATCAAGTTACAATAAAAAAAGTTAATATTTATATAATTTCAAACATATTCTTATTTACCTTATTATTTATTATTGTTTTATTTCCTTTAATTTCTCGTGTATACTCATTTCTTTCCAGGGCCCAACCAGAGACCTAAGGTCAGAAATGACATGACATTTTCCATTGTGCATTTTTTTTGGAAAGAAAAAAAAAAAAAAGAACAAAACCCCCTAAAAATAACCTAACATCAGACATATTTTACATAGATAAAACCCTTCATAAGGTGTGAGATGTACTAGTGAGAACAATTTTTTGTATTTCTTTAAGGCATAGGCTACCAGGTGTCATTTCAGTGTGTCTATTAAAACTTTTTCCAATCAAACTGAGGGCTCCAACTAATACTGGAATTGTTAATGACCTCATGTGCCACATTTTTGAGATTTGAGATATCATTATTATTATTATTTTATTTCCTTTCCTTTGATTTCTGGTAGATATTAATTTATTTTGGGTCCCAACCAGAGACCTAAGGTCAGAAATGGCATCATGACATTTTCCACTGAACATTTAAAAAAAAGACCTAGGATCACATAGATTTTATATAGATAAAGCCCTTTGAAAGGTGCGAGCTGTACTTGTGAGTACAACTTTTTGTACTTCTTAAGGCTTGGGCTACCAGGGATCCCTTCAATGAGTCTCTCGGAACCTTTTCCAGTCAAACCGAGGACTGCAACTACAACTGGAATTTTCTATGTTCTGATGTGTCACATTTTTGAGATTTCACTTTCAAGGTCCTTATACTTTGATAATTTTTTTGAAGATCAACAAAGATATATTACAGTTTGTAGGGACTGCCATGTTAATAAGAAGGCATATTCTGTTTTTGTGGTTTCTAATCACAATGTCTAGGCAATTAGCTTTGATTGTTCTGTCTGTGTGTATTGTAAAATCTCATAAAATTGTTACAGGTCTGTAACCTGGTCTGGGTGGTGTTCATACCAATTTCTTGTAGTTTCCTTTCCGTAAAAGTTACAGATTTTCCAATGCAGATATTAGCTCACTCTGTCATGCTGGGTTTTATATGCAGTGGCAGGGCCAATACCATGCAACCTGATACAAGATGGTCAGTTGTTTCTAGATATTTATCGCAAAATCTGCATTTTGGGCTAACACAATTTTTCAGTATGCGTGCATGATAATTTCTAGTTAGTAAGCATATTATTATTATTTCCTTTATCTTTTATTTATTTTTTGGCTTCTATGGGTGGGGATCAATTTACAATGAATTTACATAGAAAATTGCACCCCTCTTAAAATTGAGAAAATGAAAAAAAAATTACTTATCCATGATCTGGAAAGCTTAATCTATAGTAGGAAAAAAAAAAAATTTAAAAAAATTACTATTTTTTTGGCAAGGTAACTTTCTATTGTAATTCTGTCAGTTCAGTATTTATTAAGTCCAGGTAGACCAATGATTTTTAAGTAATTTGTGTTTTTTGCACTTATTTTAACCCACGTAATTATAAGCCGACTGTCTATTTGCAGGCCTACTAGGAGACTTAAAAAAAGTTCTTATCAATTGTTCAGCCCATTCTAGAGCAGAATTGTCTAAGAATAATGTCTATATGATATACTTACAAACAGAACTGTACATCCTTTATCCAAAACCAACAGAAAGAAATACTGCATTCTATGCTGTTTATGTTAGGTAGCATAAAGAATTTAATACAAACTTGGATCTTTGTGCCTGCAAAGAAAACAGAATGTCAAAAGGACATGTTTTTTTTTCCATTGACACTAGTATCATTTTAACTACCTTCACTCCTCGACAGTGTTTATCGCTTTAAAAAGCAAAGATTAGAATTGGAATAAAACATGATGAATGTGAATTTATACATTTTTTTGTTCTTGAGAATTTACAACAAAAGCATTAAACACTATTTATTAAATTTCTTTTATTTACAGGAATAATATTATATTTACAACATTCTAAAAACTAATACAATTAAAGCTAATGCAATAATTATCATTTATCAATTTATAAAGAAATAAATATGAAAACAATTTTATATTTATAAACATTTATTAAATTATTAAAATATATAAACTATAAGGAAATCCTTATTTATTATTTTATAAAGTTTGAATCAATTGGCAATTAGCCAACGTTTTACCAATCATTCATCTAATAAATAAATAGTGTTTATTAAATGTCCTTTTGACACAATGTTTTTGGTTTGTGAGCATGAAGGCCCAAGTATGCCGAACTTAATTTGAGAATTATCTATTTAATTTGTATTTTTAACTATCCCAATACTTTAAAGTGGTAGGAGATGTTTAATTAGTTAGAGATAAATGATTAAATTATTATTATTTGTTCTCTTTATGTGGCTTGGAAAATCATTAGCATTTACTTAGCCCTAGAGAATTGTTAGCATTTACTTAGGCCGAAAATCGTTAGCACTGAGTTAGCCCACAAAATCAGTAATGTTTATTTAGTCAAAAAAACTGGTAGCATTTACTTAGCCAGAAATAGCAGTAACATTTCTTGTTTAGGGTTGGCTTTTCAGTTCCTTCTAAAGTCTTCTCATTCACTACCAGTTGCCCCTTTGTGGTACCTTAGTGGCATTATCACCTTGCTTGGGGAGAATTGATTAAAAAAAAAAAAAATTAGCCAGGAAAATTGTTGAGTTTGCCTGAAAATTGTTAGCATTGAGCTATAGTTTGTATGTCAATGCTATCAGAATAATTAGTTAATTTCTTTATTTCTGTCAGTAATTTATTAATTGCATAAGCATTTTTCTGTTTTTTTTGAGATAATTTTTGCTAATAAAATTTTAAATTTATTTCAGAGCACTGATTGATAGCCTGATAACTGATCAAATCAAAATGGCCGTGTAGGTGAGAAAAAGAAAGGGGAAGAATGAAACCAAAACGAAACTTTCACTTGCCTGATAAGATGAAAAAGATGAAACTGTCGAATGTCAATGACCACAATTTTCTTCATGCCCATCACACCAATTTTTAATATTTTTTTTTTTTTTTTTTATATACTGCTGGCATATACTTCTCTAAGCAGAAAGCCCACATACGGACCAAAAAAATAAAAAAAAATGCCAAATAATAAAAATTGGCCCTAAAGCAAGCATCTACACTTTTTATGTTCATCAATTTTTTTTTTTTTTTTGTAAATAATTTGTTCTGTAAAAATAATACTGGGAAAAGAAAAAAAGCAAAGAAAGAAATCAAAATGTTCCAATATGTGACATGAGGCTGTTTTATGTAATAGAAAAAAATATGGTTTGCGTATTTGTAAGTTTTGTTTAAAAGCTGTGAAGTTGTTAGGAAGATATGCTACTGTCTCTTTTCTTGTATTATCCCCTCTTTTTCTGCAACTTCCTTTCAAGAGGAGACAAAGAAACACCTTCCCAAACTTGAATAAAATTATAAATTCTAACTCTTTTAGAAAAGAAGAACAAAAAAAATATAAGAGAAGTTTTCTAATTTGAAAAATTAAAAAAAAAAAAAATTTTTTAAAAATTCTTAGACTATTAAACGGAGTTGGAAATCAGTTTTTTTACTGATAATTGTACTATCATGTATTAGTACTTATGACAGTGATCCTGATTACTAAACTATAATTTTATCTTCTACTTTTTCTTTAGTACACACTACTAAAGAGAGGGAAAAACATTTTATATAAGTGGTCATTAATATATCTGCAAAGTTCTCAATTTTTTAAAACACTATAAAGGAGAGGAAATTGTGGAGAGTCATGATCGCCAACATCCTGAAGGGGCATGGCACTTTGAAGAAGAAAACTGCCAATTATGATCTGATATTGAAGTTTAAAGTTCATCCCTACAATGATGGGGTCAACATGGTCAGATTACAGATAATGACTGTAGAAGTCATATAAAAAAAGAAAAAAAAAACATTTTTTTTTTTTTTATTCTTTAAATTTTTTTGTATGAATTAAAAAATAAGGCTGTCAAGTAAAATTAACCATTCCCTATCATCCTTTTTTCTTTTTTTTTTTAAAAAGAAAAAAAAAGCATTTACTTGTCATCTGATTATGATTATTCACTCCCACTCCCCTCTTCACTTGTATCTAAAAATCTAAAAGCTTGATGTTTAGAAACTGCAAAAATCAAAGCAGAAGAAAGACCCTTCCCCTTCCAAAAAATACAGGTTGGTAATAGATACTGTACAAAAATAATTTTAATAGACTTAATTCTGTCTGATAGCCAATTATCTGGTACTGCTTGCCATTCTGAAAATGCTTGTGGCTACTGGATGTGATGAGGGTACAGGGAGTGTGTTTCGTATATATGATGCCACCTTCAACAGAATTCTCGAACATTCTGAAAGAAATGGTGGTTTGGTAAGATAGAAAATAACAAATTGGTGCAACAAAAAAATAAAAATAAATAATAAACTACTTTTGGTGAAACACTTATTTATTTTTTCTCTTCTTTCATTTTTGTGATATCTACATTGTAATAATGCTCAGTATGAATTTCTATATTGTGACTTTGTCTTGAAAAAAATTTGGAAGACATTCTTGGGTTTATTTGAGGCAATGATCACTTTGTTTTTATTTTTTTATATATTTATTTTTTTTTTTTACTGTTGTTCACCCAGCAAAAGCCTGTAGAGCTACTCAGATAGTGTTACTGAATGAGGTTGTTGAAGGTAGATAACTCTTGGCCCTAGACTTGAAGAGGTTAAGATTGTGGTGATTGAGCAAGCATCCTCTTGGGAGTTTGTTCTGCAAAGTAGTGGTTCTTCAGAAGAAGCAGTCTGAATAAAATTTTCTTTTTGTGAAAAGAATGAGGACAATTTGATCCTCTAAATGTGATGTAGCAGGTCTTAGCTGTAAAGGTCTGAACTGGTTGAACTAAGGATTGTATCTTGCCAAAACATTTTCCATGGAAATAGAATAGCAAGAGACTTGTAATGTTTCATCTGTGGAGAAAGGGGCTGCAGTGTGGGAAATAATTCATGACACACAAAACCTTGTAGATGCTTTTGATTAATACTTTCTTTTGTTTTTAACATTACAGCTTGTACTCTTAATCAATTGACAATTTTTTTTATTCTACCTTATGTTTGTTTATAGGAGGGTAAGTCAAAAATTATCTGCACTTTCACCATAACATATCTATAGACACTGCCTTCTGGTCATGTGTGCTTAGAGTTGGGACTATTGTGGTCATGTGATTGAAGTTCAAGCTTGATCATGCAGATTTTCTTGTTGCTGTTACAGTGTAAACATAGCCACTCTGCAAGCAGTGTGCACCAAGGAGGAGCAAAAAGCAGTGATCCAAATCTGCAGAGAACATGCTACCTCATCGATGATAACTTGCTGATTTGCCATTACCGTCCTTCGAGCTTGCTGGATCTTCTTGTTAGTAGTAGAGGTTAATGGGCACTCTACTCCTTTGTGCGTTACGCTTGTCAGGCTACTTTTAAACTTCTCAATTTACTCATACACACTTCTACATGGTAGTGCACTGTCACCATATTGTGTTAAATGTCTCCAATGAATTTCATCCCCTGATACACCTTCCAACCAGAGAAATAGGATCACTGTTTTTTGTTCCTCTTTGGTGCAGACAGCTAGCTGAGCAGCCATGTTTCCACTGTAACAGCAGTAAGAAAACTAAAGCAATCAAGCTCAAATTTCGATCACGTGACCACAAATAGTACCAACTATAAGCAGACATGAGTTAAACCAGTGTGATAAACCTAAAGATATGTTTAGCGAAAATTAATTTTTAACTTGCTATTTACATAAGTATGGGCTGGTCTCTGTACACTTAGAGGATATTTGGCTTCCAAAACAAACACTGTATGGTGAACTGATGCAAGCTGCACAAATGGTACAAAGATTGCCTCAAAGACAGAGACACCAGCATTTGGGAAGATCTTTTATCTGAAATCTTTGCTTGGAAGACACTATTAGTGACTGGTATGAACAACTTTGAGAAAGGATTGAATACGCTGAGCTAAAACAGGCTGCTCACTACATGGAGAAGGCAAACTCCCACCCAGGAAAAGCTACTAAAGAGATTCACCTGTGCAGAATGTGGGTGCATATCTCTTGAAAGGTTCAAGACCATATCTAACTTGCTATTCCCCCCTCCCAATTATGACAATTCATAGATAATAAAGAAAAGGAATCTGAAGAGATGATCTCCTACAACCTGAAGGGACACAGCATTTAAAATAAAAAGTGCTATTTTGTGTGGGGCTATGTAAATTTCTGGTTTGTTCTACATAAATATTGTGAATTGGCCTTTATTACAATAAGAATGAAAAAAATGAGTTAAAAAATAATGAACAAAATAGAATCATACTTATTTGAGAGAGAGCCTTGATTATAACAATGTTAAAAGTGATCTTTTATAACCAATCTCTTGATATTTACTATAATATTTAGCTAAGAAAGGGCATTTCCTGATGCTTTCAGTTAATGCTTGTTATAGACATTAAAAGAAAAATATATTCCTCTATGTATAGGTGCATCAATAATTCCATAGCCTAATGATGGAAAGGCATTTACAGTGCCATGCAAAAGTTTATGACACATTACAAATGTTTTTTTAGGTATTTCTAATACAGTTACATTAATTAAACTTTTACTGCTCGTAGAACATATATATTTAGGTATTCAGTCAAACAATCAGATTTATAAAAAAAAAAAAAAAATTCAATAAAGTATCCCACGAAGAAAAACCGATATTTAGTAACTCAAAAGTTTACAACACATTTTCTTTATCTACAACAGAATATTTTTTTTTAAATGAAAGTGTTCAAATTTTACTAGAATGTTTCAAATTAGGATGGGTTTGTTGTTTTTTTTAATTTTATGATTTTTTAATTTTATGATTACTTTTAGGAATGATTAAAACTATTGCATCATTCTTTTTCTTTCAACTATCCTTTAAACATTGGCAAAATGGGGAAAAGCAAAATAATTGCTCAAGACCTCCGTAAACGTATTGCTGACCTTCATACAAATGGACTTGATTATAGGAAAATATCTAGTCAGTTAAATGTGCTATTGAGTTGAGTTGGTACGATAGTTCGTCACTGGAAGACGTGTCATGCCATTCGTAGACCCCCCCCCCTTCCCCGGGGCTCTGGTCGTCCTAGAAAGGTAACGGAACATACGGCAAGATTACTGGCGAGAAAAGTTGGCAACGAGCCGCGAGTTAGGCTTAAAGAACTTCAGGGAGGACTAGAAGTAAGTCGAGTAAAAGTGAGTACGGATATAATTAGTCACTCACTGCGACGATATGACATCTTTTCGGGGACTCCAAGAAAAAAA
The DNA here is from genome assembly GCA_903632075.3 of Acanthosepion pharaonis. Lineage (NCBI taxonomy): Eukaryota > Metazoa > Mollusca > Cephalopoda > Sepiida > Sepiidae > Acanthosepion > Acanthosepion pharaonis. The sequence goes on along the minus strand of CAHIKZ030003164.1, from coordinate 1,103,170 downwards.
TTCTTGTTAAACGAAAACACGTTCTTGCCAGACTGGATTTTGCAAACGAGCATTGTATCAAACCTACATCATTTTGGGAAAATATACTTTGGTCAGACGAAACGAAAATTGAACTTTTTGTCAGACATGCTATAGCAAAGGTCTGGAGAAAGAAGGTTACTGAATATTCGCCGAAGAATACTATCCCAGCAGTAAAATTTGGAGGCGGAGCAATCATGATCTAGGGTTGCTTTAGTGCCCAAAGTGTAGGGAACATTGAAATAATAGTAAAGGAGGATGAATGGAGCATATTACTTGAATATTTTGGAGAGAAACTTACGTCAGAGTGCACATTCGCTGGGCTTGAAACTAAGTTGAGACTTTCAAGAAGACAACGACCCTAAACTTACTGCAAAGCTTACAAAATCATGGTTCAAATAAAATAGACGTTCTAAAATAGCCAGGTCAATCTCCAGATTTCAATCCGATTGAAAATTTATAGAGAAAGCTGAAACGGAGAATTCAAAGAAGGAACCCACAAAACCTGCATGAATTAAAGGAATTTTGTCGTGAAGAATGGAAAAAATATTCGCCAAGAAACATGCAAGAAATTCGTAGGGGACTAATCTAAACCCCTACATTCTGTAATTAGCAAGAACGGTTAAGCTACGAAATATTAATAGATGATTTAATAAATGTATTGTAAACTTTTGCGTTATTAAATATTGGTTTGATTCATGGGATATTTTTATTCATTATTTTAAAAAAATCTGATTGATTGACTAAAGGCTTAAATATATGTATTATTAGCAGTAAAAGTTTAATTAATCTGTGTTATAAATACCTAAATGAACATTTTTGTCATGTGTTGTAAACTTTTTTGCGTTGCACTGTATTTCACCCCCATCCCTGATTTTTGCTATACTTTACCTTTACAAGTATCAGAGCAAACCAAAAAATGGAATTTTGCTAGACTGGAGCTGCTCAATCCTCAAATTCCATCCTTGGATATAAATATCGCTAAAATACAACAAAAGTAAAAAAAATATTCAAGACGGATGCGGGCGAATTAGTTGATGGCTCCGTTTGAAGTTGGCCCATAATTTCATTGATCTAGGGGTTCCCAAAAGATCATAATCCGGCACTGGGGAAGAGTCATTATCACTTACATCCTGAAGGGATGTGGCATTTAAATTTTATTTTAATCTTTTGGAATAATTCTGGTTTGTTCGTTCCACATAAATATCCTGAACTGGGCTTTATTGCAATAAAAAGGGGAAAAAAAAAAACAAACAAACAAAACACAATAGAATGAACCAGCAGAGATGGAATTATTCTCATCTTTATTGGAAGCCCTTTGTTATAAGAATAATTTTGAAAGTGATCTCTAATGTCTTAATCTTTATGATAATCTTTGGTTAAAGGGCATTCCCTGATGTCTGCAATTAATGCTTGTTGTAGGCATTAAGTTTTACTTTTTTACATTATTTACATTATTCGGACTATTGTCCTCATCTTTGTCGCCATATGTATTACAACGTTGCGGCCGTTGTACGCTCCGGCCTTCTTCGGGTGGTTGGAATGTCGAACTGAACTCTTCATTTCGCTCGCTAGACTGTTATAGTTCCACGTGCCAGGTTTAATTGATGTCAGTTATCTCCTGTTAATTTCCCTCTGAAAGTTCTCCACTGCCTTAGCCGGGTATTGAACTCACACTCTTTGGGTCCTGTCAGTGGATCTAACTAACGCCTTTATTCACTGTGCCATGTCAAATAACTGATAACTGACATCCATTAAAACATTGCACGTGGAACTAGACCAGTAACCCCAGTGCGTGTAATAAAGGGTTCAGTTCGACATTACAACCACCTGAAGAAGAAACGTTGTAATAAATATGGCCACAAAGATGAGGACAATAGTCTGAATAATGTAAATAATGTACATAATACCTCACCTCAGAAATATAGAGAGATATAAAATTAACCTTGACCATGAATCTAAATTATATACATAGTTTTGATTGGCTAAGTTTCATTTGTTCCTTTAATACAGTAGTAGCAGTCGCAGCCTCCGCATAAGTCAGCATTATTTGTTACCTCCCTTTGGTATTTTTTACTACGTCATAAAATCAGTTTATGAACCAGTAACAAACTTTTACCAAATACTTTGGTATACTTTTGAATATTTACTATACAAGTGGGTTATGGAAAATTTTTCCATGTGAAAGTGGGAAATCAGGTTGCAGGGATAGAAAAGGTGATTATCTCCCTTTGGTCGATATTGTCAAGTGGGTTACATGACGACCGCTTAATGACGTCACTTTGCAGAGTGACGAAAGCAGGTCAGTCATTCAATCAGTTTTCAGGAGTCAAACCGAACAGATGCCTTTTCTCGGGCTTCTCCAGAGCAATCACGTCCTCGCTCGTGACATAGTAGATAAGTCCGACCCGCTGGAGTATGGAATTCTAAATATGGCTTCCTCAGAAACACGGAAGCAACTCCGGCATCTCTACTCCCGTTGAGAATCATTATAAGTAAGACCATATCTTTTCGTTTTCTTTTCGCACTGCTTGTTGTGTAGACATGTGTAATAGTTTCCCTGTGTGGGACAAGTGTAAATATGTATATACAATTTTGTGTATCACTTAGCGGCATTACACTCTGAGAACAAAGCTTTTTTGTCATTCCCTTCCTTTCAGCTGTTCCGTTCCGAATCAGTCAAAAAATGACTGCAATATTTAAATAATTTTGCAATTGCAAATCAAGGCTAAAGAGCACAGCCATGCTATTTAACATAATAATAGCTAATTAATAAACTGAACATGTTAAAATTCAACCTTTCATTATTATAGGTTTTGCTATTTGAACCAGCGCACTCATCTTTACTTTTGTACTCGTTGGCCGTCATTGGGTGTCTGTCATTTTATTTAGTATTTTTAGGGGAATTTTGGTCTGAATTCGTTATTCAATTCACTGGTATATCTGGATTATCTTAACTCCTAACTTTTTTTTAATGAAAAAGCTGTTGTCCATGGAGAGACATTTTTAATCAGCCATGGTTCATCATATAGCGTACGAAAAGGGTGGTTTTTTTGATGTCAACGAACACTCGTTGCCACTTATTGTTGTCACTTTCGTAATGCTCATTGTAGTAGAGACTATGTAATAGCAGATACAAACTATAGTGACGCCACTGAACAATACTGGTGCCAGACGCCTTCGAATAACACTCGCACTAGTAGTACTTGCTCGATAATACTCGCTCGAATGGTAACCACCGAATAGTGATCAATATTTACTGTGGAGCAATGGATAGCGGTTCGGATAGAGAAATCGGTGAGTCGAGTTCAAATTCCACTCCATGACATTCACTTACGTGCTAATACTCTTGGGAAAAGTATGAATCCTCTTCTTTCCCCCCCAGCTACAAGGACAGACCGGATTTTAAAGCCTTGGATGGCAACTGGTCTACGGAAAAGAAATTGTAACCTACTGCGGGGAAAAATCTACCTCGTCAGTCATGTATCGAAAGATACATGATCACCTAAACGTTTATCACGTATGACACATAACTGACTGACAGAGAAATAGTATAGTGAATAGTATAGAGATAGAGGATAGTGTAGAAAGAGTGATCAGTTAGTGATCAGTTAGACGCCACGCTAATTCCAATATACACATTTCCTTTGCCATCACGTCATCTATTTATTCAAAATGGGATCGCCTGTGTTTGCTCTCTGGTGATCTGTGTTCAAACCCCAGTGTCAGCAGCGACACTTTATTCCTATATAACAGGTGGTCATCAAACTCTAGGGCAAGGGTCGGCAACCTACGGCCCGCGGGCCGGGTCCGGCCCGCGAAGGCATTTTGACCGGTCTGATTACCAATGACTATTTTTAACATGAGAGACGACCTTCAAATGAAATGTCATTTTCCTTAGAATGTCTACACATCTCAGTGCACTAAAAATATTAGACTATCTGCCAGTTATCTTCATGAGACTTATTTTACCAAGTTGCGTTGCCTACGTTTAATGTCAAATAATGGATACATATTTGTTATGACCATTGGCTACATTAAAAGATAACAGAAGCGAAAGGAACGATAAAGTGAAGGAAGCCAGGAAGGGACTGACATGCGAGGTAGCAGAAATCTAAAGACAGTTAAACATACGCGCATTATACATACATGCCTCATGAATGTGTGGATGATACTGCATGTGTACGTACATAAGTGTATATGTTTGCAACTATTTGTACACGTATGTATGGGTATATGTGCTTCGTTTTTGTTTGATGTGTGTGTGTGTGTGTGTGTAGTTCGTTTGTGGAACAATTTTCAATAATAGTTTCAAACCTACACACGTCATAATTTCATCCATTTCACTTCTGTTGATTTTTTTCACTTTGAAGTATTTTGACGTTCCTTGAGGAAAAGTAATTTTTGTTAGGTGTTTTTTTTAATTTTAGATTTTCTTTTGTTTTTCTGATTTTTCAATGTTTATTTTCATTATGGTTTTAAATATTTAGGTTGACAGGGGTCTGTCATATGTAATTTTCCTTAATTTTTTCATTAATGGCCTTCGTCCGGCCCGCGACCCGTCATTATAACACGATCCGGCCTGCAGGGTCGAATGAGTTGCCGACCCCTGCTCTTGGGAATGAATGTTTAAATATTAGCAAACAACAGTAGAGAATAGGACAGCTGAAAGAATCAGTGCTTATATTAGGTACGGAAAGCCTTGTAATGTATATTTTTCGCCATTTATCTGATCATTACAACACAGTATATAATCTGCTGTTCCGGTCACTGTATGCTGAATGTAAACTTTAGCCTGTAATCAAGTATTAAATTTTAGTGAAGGGTGCGTAAATTGGGCGTGGCCATTTCTGTCGTTCGTCTCCTTCACCGTGTTGTGTAGTGGAATCCTTTTTACGTTGTGTACCTGTTGGGTTGTAGTCCTGGGTATGATGATAAACTACATCCAGCAGCAAGGCCTCTGATCAGGGGATTGGAGGTTTTGAGGAGCGTGGAACTACCTCTTCATTACTGATGTTCCCAATGTCAACTCAAGTACTTAACCGGTAAACAAAATCTAAAATATTAGCAAAGTATAAAAAAAAAAAACATTTTTATAGTAAAGATACCAGCAATACATTTTTTATAGTAAAATGACCAACAATACATATTTGTAGTAAAACTGAAGACATTGTCCAAAAAATTAAAAAATAAATTTGCTATAATTAATCTCATTTCCTGTGACGAGAAACAAGTTTTCACTCTGATTTTGTCAGATTACTTGGTAAAGAAATGCAGCTAAATAATTGTAATTTAAATATGAAATAATTTCACTCTTTTGAATTGATTATGAAGTTTGAATTTTCATTTAGATTTCGGCATTAAATAACCCATACAAGTGTTGATGTGCCACTAAAAAAATAAAATAAATAAACGGGATGAATTATGCGGAGTGTCCTTTTATTCACTCTAACAGGCCGTGGTTTTTCTTTGTCTAGTCGATGTCTCGATACGATCGACTTTAAAATGAATTTAAAACAAAAATTTCGAAATTCACAAAGTTTTTGTGCTACTTTAAAGTGAATATAAATTAAAACTTTTAAAATTACTAATTTTTTTCATTTATTTTAAAATTTGATTTTTTAGCTGTTCCCTCCTCATTCGTACATAAATCCCAATGCTGGATGTTCAAGCACCAAATGAAGGTCAGATTTTTCAATCCAGGGGTCATCCTTATTCCAAAAAGTCTATGTCTATGTAGAACAAATGTGACCCGAATTAGAGAGGTATGAGACATACGGACAGACAGAATTTGCCGCTTATTTATTTAGAAGATAGATGAGAGAATATAAAAATTGTAACGATCACAATTTCAATTTCAGTATTTTCTTTCCTTGAGTCATTTAGAGGTGAGCGTTTAGGAATACCAGGTGACGTAGGCTTGGATATGCGGGTGGTGTAATGAATAATGCTGGGAATTAGAAATTAGAGAGCCGAGTTCCAATTACAGTTGGGTTTGTTATATTCACTTACGCGCAAGTAGCTTTGGGATAGTTATAAATACATCTCTTCTCCTCCAGCTATGGGTTAGATAGTAGGATTTGTATCAGTAAATCATTATTATCTTCCCCAAATTCTTACAATCTAAAAATATTTTCTGGCTTTAAATAGCCCACAAATGGTTGATAAGCCGTAGAAAACAAATCAATCGAGACAGATATCTAAGAGTTAAAATGCGGGTGTGTTGCCAACTTAGCTGTTGCTAGAATTTTGACGAAAACGGATGATAGTGTGGTTTCTTGAGCTATCTAGCACAAACTAACTAAAGTGGCGTGTATGCGTGTGCTTATAAAGATACCCTCCACCCCGGAAGTGGACTTCAATTAATTAGGCATTTATACAAAAAATCTCTTTGTTAAATAAACCAGATAGACTGTCAAGTTTGATATGACCCTTTCAAAAAGTACTTATTACACACAATCTGGTTTCAGAACTTTTCGTAAAAAACAACGTAATTCCTGAAGGATAGTTGTCGGAGTCATCTCCTCCTTAATTCCCTAATTGTTCACTAGGGGTCTCTCTCCCTACACTATAAATACTGGGCGACTTCTTGTCTCGTTCTCTTCTTCATTTCAGCGAACACCTCTACAATGTGAGCTCTCGCAAAAAGATAGCGTTTCCCACTTGTGGGAAGACGCCATGAACATTATACACACATGCACGTACGTACGAACATTCACCAAAGAACAAACACAAATGTTCACACACACGCAAATGTTATGTCTATGTCCATTGTAAAATTGTTTTGTTTAATACATATATTTGTTCATATATATATATATATATATATATATATATATATATATATATATATATATATATATATATTAAAGACATTTTTATGTTTAACGTTTTTTTTATAGATACAAGTATTTAAAAAATGCTCTGTTTATAATAAACAGTATTAAATAACATTTACCGGCCTGAATAATACTGTTTATTATAAACAGGGCATTTACTTAAATCCTTGTATCTATAAAAAAGAACGTTAAACATAAAAATGTCTTTAATAAATAAATTGTCGGACTTTGTCCATTTCTTAAATTATATATATAGAGTCCGCCATTTTTCTTGTAGTTGGACCTTCTAGTAGGAAATAGACGCACGTATTTTCTTTTCAGCTTCACCCCACCGGTCCACTATATAGTCTATAAAATAAATAATTCATAAACTTGAGAAAAATTTGCAGAATTTTAGCAAATACATTAATCACATCATCACAACTTTTTTCGGGGCAACGGAGTTAAGCAGGATATTTCATTTATATGGGATTTTAATGAATCTTGGTTTATTTTAGGTTCAAACCTTTCCGATGCTTTTCTATAAGTATTTTATAGGTTCAAATAATTTTAAACAAAACTTTTTTCATCAAGTTACATCCTGATAAACCATTCCCCCATATTTTTCTCCATCAAATAACTCCACCCATTCACACAAGATTACTAAATCTCTCAATACCTCAAGTTAGTAAACAATATTTCATGCTTTAATGACAGACCCAGCATAAAGATGGATGCAATCCAGGAACCTTTGATTGAGAAAGTAAGAAAGAAAAGAAGGACACACATTCAATTCCTTGGTCTGGTAGTTGGTTTGGTTTAGTTTTGTTTGTTTTACGGTATATCAATCTCAATAGGTTATTTGATGTCAACAAGATTTTTATTGCTGGTAATACTTTTTTTTTCTAAAAATGTATTATTGCTTGTAATAATTTTTTCTTCAAAAATTCATTGCTGGTAATGTATTTTATAAAAATGTATTGCTGGTATTAAAACCTATTTTTACACCCCGGATCAGGGTGGACCTGGGAAATATATCCTGTTATGTCCACATAGAAGTTTGGTATGTCCATATAACCACCCTGATGATGGTTCATGTGAACCGAAAGCGTAGATTGAGGAACAGCATAATAAAAAAAATATCCAAATGTTGGACAGTTTTTGTCTTTATTTTCTCACGAAATTAAAGCCACTGTACGAAGCTTAGAACGGCTCGTGATCAAACATAATAGACATTCGTTGGCTGTTATATTTAACAATATATATTTGAATAATGATCTACTTCTCCAATACACTATATATATATATATATATATATATATATATATAAATGATACTCAAATATTGATGCTTTCGCCACACGACTAGAAGTTACAGGTAGATTCTCAGTTTTCTATATGTCGGGTTCACAATGTTGAGCAGATTATCCAAATGTTACTGTAGTGTGGAATAATCCACGTTACCTTTCACCTCTTTGCAGAACAATCCATTCTTACACCCACACACTTGTTATCCAATCAAAACACTAATTCTGACAAACTCAACTTCTCATTGGCCAACAGCCTTAAAAAACTAAGTATGCACATGAAAAATCTCTTTGGCGCTCAAATGTGTTTGAGCCTATTTTTCCTTTCCAGAACCTATAAAAGAAAGAAATTTGAACCACCTTACCAGTCAGATTTCCGCACCCAGAGAGATGCCAACCAATTCCACGCCAGTTTAAACTTTGACTTTCCCGCGCGAATTAACCTCTGACTCAGCAACTCTTTGGCATACTCGATCTCTCTCTTTTAAACAAACTTCACAAAATTCATTTACTTTACTTGAAGAAAGTGATATATATATTCACTACGTAATAGTAATAGTAACAAACAAAACTTTTAGCAATTAACAGTTCAAGGTACGCAACTTCGCACAACTTAAAAATATTTTACCTAATACTCATATACACACACACACTAACATTTGAACTGTAAAATCGAACACCTTTGTACGTTGAAACAGCAAACTGTTTAATTCTTGCAACAAATCTCCAAAGCACTGATTTAAGCATTCGAACAAACTACATATCTAATTATGTTAATACTCAACAAATCACCAATTCATAACTCATTTGTATATATTTAAATTGTATATAAATTAGTGTATTGTTGTGTATTTTACTTGTCTTTGTTTTTTACTCTGTTTTGCATGACCTGTTCTAAATATTCGTTTATTATTTGTTGTGGATGAATGTTAACGAACACACCACCTAAAAAAATTCCTTCTGATTTAACTAAATACATTCACTAATCCCCAACATTAGTATACTTTAAAACATTGAGTGGTACAATAGTGCTCAACCAGTTAAGGAGCATGCATATATTATGATATAACAGATTTGGACAACGGAGCAACATTCGGAAGTACCCGAGGAATATTATTCAACCAAACAATTGTGAAAAAGCCCACAAAAACATATATATATATATATATATATATCCTAGACTCGGTGAATTACTATAATACACACACACACACACACACACACACACACACACACACACACACACACACACACATATATATATATATATATATATATATATAATGAAATGGACAAAGTCCGACAATTATTTTTAAAGATATTTTTATGTTTATACGTTCTTTTTATAGATACAAATATTTAAGTAAATGCTCTGTTTATAGTAAACAGTATTAAACAACATCTCGGACATTCAGGCCAGTAAACGTTGTTAATACTGTTTTATTATAAACAAGCCATTTACTTAAATATTTGTATCTATAAAAGAACGTATAAACATAAAAAAAATGTCTTTAATATATATATATATATATATATATATATATATATATATATATATATATATATATATACATGAGAGAGGATGTTGAAAAGTTTTTGGCCAGACCAAGCGGATTTTACCCAGAATATTCTGATATTTTGTCAGACGTTGAGAAGTGAATCAGGTTGAAAACATTTCAGCGAACTAATGTAAAATTTTAAGTTTTTTTTTTTTAAAGTGAAAAGGGAAATAGTGAAAAGCTTATAAAAATAAGCATACATTTGAATCTTATTGCAAATTGATTTGTGCTATTCTGATTTTAAATTTTAGAAAAATCATAGCCTGGCTTAATACACTAAAGCAATGTTTCTTAACTAGTGTTTTCCGGAACCCTAGGGTTCTTCAAATGGTTGATAGTGGTTCCGCAAGAAACAGTGATACGAAATTACGAAATTACGAATATAACGAAATTACGAATATAACGAAATTACGAATATTGTTTATTAATATGAATATAAAATTAACAAAATTATTCAAAATGGCTAATTTTTGAATAATTTTTGTTAATTTTATATTCGTAATTTTTCTTTACACGTACGACATGTTGGAAAATCCTTAGTTATTATAATAAAGTCTTCAACATTCTTGTATTATTTAAAATTATAATAATCATAGGTAATGTATTTAGCGATGTCAGTGTGAAAACCGCCTTAACTGGTAAGTGGACAGGACCTGTACGTGGAGGATTCGTGTATCATTGAATGATTCATTCGTGTACAGGACGAGTGTCCATATATTATGCTTTTACCACGTGAACTACGATAAAAATATAAAGGAAGTAGTTATTAATAATTGTATATAATTATTATACAAGGGGTTTCCTGGCACATGAAAACAATTTCAACGTTGGCACAAGGGTAAAAAGGTTGAGATAGCGATTTTCTAAGCGTAGCTTAGATCTGGCACAAAGACGAATGTATGGGGTACCCAGTGAGGATAGAACTCACTATTCAGTCGTACTTGATTTAGTGAGATAAGCTTGCTAGGCATTACATCACGTCGAGGTATCCTTTTATGCTAGGATTAATTGCACTAAAGTTTTGTGTAACAATTTTCAATCGTTTTTTTTTTTTTTTTTTTTTTTTTTTTACTAATGTTAACCTTAAATGGGTAAGCGAATGACAAAATGGAAAAAAAAACCTCCTACATATCTTGCTTTGTCCTTTGAAGAAACTTTTTCAGTGTAATAATGATTTTATTGATCTAGTTAGTCACATATACATGCACACACACACACACGCACACACACACGCACACACACACGCACACACACACACACATATATATGGAGAGAGAGAGAGGGAGGGAGGGAGAGAGAGAGAATTAATACAAGTAAAAGTTTGTCACTTAGCTGATTGATCAGCATCCTGTCTCCAGAGTTTCGTAGACGGGCTCTCTGGCGATCATTCCGTCGACTCGTCAGGGGATATCAAAATTGACTTTTTATACTTCGATTCATGACTAATTAAGGCATATATATTATATATATATATATATATATATATATATATATATATATATATATATATATATATAATATCGCACATATAGTGCTGGTGTTAATAAAACATTGCTCGATGTAAAACAAGAGATTTATTAAGTATATATTAATAAATATACACACTATCCCTCACCGATACCACGACCCGGAGACCCATGCGAAACACAGGCAGGTCGTTGATGAAAACTAGAAAAACGTTGGTCCAAGAACATTAGGAGACACCTGCATTAATACAGAAAGATCTAGAAGAGTGGCCGTTCCAGACAACTTTCATTTCATTCATTTTATAGAGTATGCAAAAGCTTTGTACGACACAAAGAACTATTTGAACTGCGAGGTAAACATGATTTACAAAAAAGATATTAGCTTAATCCAGAATTTGTACTGGGAGCAAACCGCCTGTTTACGGCTTACGGATACAAAATGAATTCAGTAAATACACAAAAATAGAAAGGAGTGTAAGACAAGGAAATCCCACCAGGATTTATTATTGACAGCCATGCAGATGACAGTGTTGATAGCAGACAGAAAGGAAACTACAGGAACTCCTAGAGAGAAGGAAGAAAAGACTAACTATCAATTGTAAGAAGACAGATAGTATGGTTGTCAGCAAGAGAAATAACCCAAACTGTCATGCAAATACGAAAATTCAGATATCAGCGAAGTGTTCTAACAGAGGACAAAAATGTGACTCCGGAATTCGAAGACGTATTAGAATAGCAAGAAAAAAAATGTCTACCACAATTTACGCAAAGTATTAAGAAACAGAAGAATTTCGTTAGAAACAAACAAAGGTTTTCTAAATTATTATATAATTTATTTATTTTTAATAACATATTTAATATATAATAATATATGGTCATATAATATAATAATATAATAATATATAATAATATATTTAATAATATATTTATTTATATTTATTATATAATATTGCTCATCTTATATAGTGAATGCTAGAAAATATCTTCACGGATGAAGAAGAGACTTTGAGCAAGAGAAAGGATTTAGAGAAGGATATCATGGAATGAACATGTGCGCAACGAGGAAGTTTTAAAGAAAACAGAAGCGAAAAGGATACTTATAATTAAAATCAGAAAGAGACATATGAAACTTCTGGGACACATAATGAGGAAAGAAGGCTTGGAGAATCGAACACTCACAGGACATATTGAAGGTAAGATGGACAGAGGAAAGTAGCGAGCATTCTACTTAACTATAGAGAATCCGCACAGGAACAAAAAAAAAAGTCTGAGTCTGTAACAAATACTCAAGAACCACCGGACACTGCATCAACAGTGAGAAACTCCAAGAACCACACTGCTCCTTTTCTTTCACGAGGTTTTTTTTTTTTTTTTATTATTATATCAGGTTGCCGCTGATTGGCCAGAGAACCAGCCAATCGGCGCACGGGACCAATCTTTAAAACAGGACACTTTAACTGCTTTTCTTTTTTCTTTTCTTCTCACTTGGAACGCTGTTCGCCTTCTACGAATTCGTGGTAAGAGATCTTTTGTGATGCCACCGAACACTCATTGTCACTTTCGTAATGCTCGTTGTGGTAGAGACTTTGTAATCGCAGATAAAACTATAGTAACGCCGTTGAACAATACTGGTGTCAGACGCCTTCGAATAGTACTCGCACTAATAGTACTTGCTCGATAAGACTCGCTCGAATAGTAATTCGCATAGTGACCTGAAATGAGGAATAGTATAGTAAACAGAGTAGTGAATAGCGGTCCGTATAGTAATAGAGTATAGAGTAGAAATAGCGATCCTTATGGTAATAGAGGATAGAATAGAAATGGCGATCAATTAAATGCCACGCTGCTTTCTACTTATGCATTTCCCCCATAGTCATGTGATCCACTTAATTCAATAATGGAATCGCCTGTGTTTGTTCACTGTCGATCTATGTTCAAACTCAAGTGTCGGCGGCGATACTTTATTCCTATATAATAAAACCTTTTTGTCTGCTGCAAAAACGCACCCACCCCGAGTCTTTTCGGTCTCTACCGTAATTCTTCCCCACAATAACGACCTTGTGTAAATGGATAGCAGAACAGGGATTATGAGGTATAGCAGAAAAGACAAACCTTATAAAGGATAGAAAGTTGTGGAGAGCCACGATCGCCCATACTTTGAATGGACACGGCACATAGAAGAAGCTTTTGGTGAGTAATAAGAAAATATTTTTGTATTTACTTCTATACACAACTCTCCACCCCCATCTATCCAAATCCTCAGAAAATCTCAATTTAAAAATTAAGTTAATTTTATATCTTAAAGTATGTCATAAATTAAGTAACCATTTCCCCATAATGCTTCAAACAAATGCTCACGCCAAATTTTGGTCATTTTCATTAGGAAAACCTTAGACCTAACCCTGCAGACTGGGGAGTAAAAATGTAAGTTTATCATATGAAAAGTTTAGTCTGGCGGCGACTAACGAAATGCAATGTCATATATCAGTGTTTCCCAAACTGTTTTTCTCTGGGTCGCATTTCCAGAATAAAAATTTGCTCGTTCCTCACCAAATTTTATGTGATAAAAAGTACATTTGAAAAAAAAAGGGGTTAAAGGGAGATAACCGCGGATTCGAAGTCAGAACATTATCATTGATAACACTCTCCTCCAATTTGCAGACCCTAGTTACTATATTCTTAATATTTGATATAAGGCAAAAATATCACAGTGATTATAATTATTTATAAATATTTATACTGGGACTCATGCATGCAATTACAAGTAATCCATAAAATGATTTTAAATTTTGAAATCATATTTATTTTTGGCATATGAATTTTTGGTAACTGTTTCTAAATCTTTGCTTCTCATTAAATCATTACGCCTCACCTGCTATTCTCTTCCACAAAACTCATGAGACGCGCCGCACCGCCTGGGAACCACTGTCATATATTGGTATTTTATTTTCAAAATTTTGTAAGTATTAGCCCCTTATTCGGGCCAAGCTGTACAAATCTAGCAACTTGACGGATCTGGAAAATCAACTAAAAACTTTAAAAAAAATGCATGAAGCGGGGCCCCAGGATGACCCTATAAACCTCATGATGCCTCAATTGCTTTTCAAGTGTATTTTGTAGCAGTATTCCCCAATTTCAACGAAAATTACAGTACATATTGAGATTATATCGAGTAACTGAAGTAGTCACTTGGAATTCACTGAAAATCAACACTGCCTCCCCCCACGAGTTAGGGGACAAGGAGGGAACCCCGAAATTTTCAATTAAGTCTACGGCCTTGGCCATAAAGTCGATTAAATAGAAAACTTAAAAAAGATGTGCTTTATTATTTCAATTACTATTAGTCTTAAACCTGTCCTTTGGCTTGAAATTTGGGACCCTTAGGGTGAACCAAAGGGACCCCCAAAGATATAAAAAAAAATTACTATTTAGAAGAAAGGTTGAAATGTTTTCATCTTGCAAGATCAAATTACTGTGAAAATCTGACCGCGGCATAATTATGTTTCCCATCGGCAAGAAAAAGAAATTTTAATCAATTTAATCTTTTTTAGGCTGTCGTACATACAAAGTATGAACGTTAGCTTTTGTTAGAACATAATTTTTTATAATTTTTTGTTAGAAGATAATTTTTTGTTAGAAGATAATTTTTTTAAATTTAAAAAAAAAAAACTCGATAAAATTTACAATCGATACTGAATTTGTTAAAACCTCACTTAAAAGGGCACGTGGTTTTGGAAATGTTTTGAAGCGTTTACAGTTTATTTGGGCGAATATCATGAACAATCAAAATATCTGTGAGTTAGTTTGAGCGGAAGACATTTGATCTAGTTGAGGAACAAAAAAATTGATGAAAAAAAAAAAGTGGAAACTCAAATAGAACGCAAGTTTCGTTGTTTGTAGAAAAACATTAAAAGAAATTTCGTTAGTTAGTAACTCCTCCAGAATCAAAGTCACGTGGTCGTTATGGCGGAAATGGATGTTTCTTCAGATTCGGACATCGCAAAGATTCAAGTGTTTGGAGTGTAATCTTCTCTTTTTTTCGGCTTATGTTCGCCAGATCAAAGAAGCCTTATCGATTCCATTTCAGGCAATCTTTGAAGATTCGTTTTGATAGGACATTACGTTTGCCGCTTCTTCAATGTATTTTTTTCCTATGGAATTTTTGTTTAACATTCTTTCGTTTCCTTTTTATTCTTTCTTTTTTTTTATCCTTTCATCAAATTACTAACACAGAATACAAATTATAATTGAGTTGTCAAAAGAATAAAACATTTTCAACAACGTTTTAATTCTTGTAACACGCATGCCATAACTTTTGCCAAAAGGTCACATTTCGTAACTTTTTCTTACCGCCTTCACGTTTCTAGGTCATTTTTCATTCTCCTTTTCGCACCGGTTTCATTCTTCTCGGATATGTTTCATTGACTTTTTCTCACTGCCTTTATTTTTGAAAGATATTTTTCATTCTTTCAGTTACCTTTTCTCACAGGTTTCGTTCTTCTAGGACATATTTCATTCGCCTTTTCCTAGCGCTTTCATTTTTCCCGGACATCATTCATTTCCTTTTTCCCATCGATTTCATTTTTCTAGATCATTTTTCATTCGCCTTTTTTCATCAGTTTTATTCTAGGTCATCTTTCATTTACCTTTTCTCACCGCCTTTATTTTTGAAAGTTATTTTTCATTCGCTTTTTTTTCACCTGTTTCATTCTTCAAGGTCATCTTTCATTGGCCTCCACTAAACCGGTTTCATTCTTCTAGGTTATTTTTCATTTACCTTTTCTCACCACTTTCATTTTTGTAGGTTATCTTTCGTTCGCCTTTTCTTAGCGCTCTCATTCTTCCCGGACATCATTCATTTACCTTTTCCCATCGATTTCATTTTTCTAGATAATTTTTCATTTGCCTTTTCTCACCTGTTTCATTCTTCTAGGTCATCTTTCATTTACCTTTACTCACCGGTTTCATTGTTCGAGGACATCTTTTATTTACTTTTTCTCACCTGTTTATTTCTTCTAGGTCAACTTTCATTCGCCTTTTCTCACCGATGGTTGCAACTTGCATTAATTTATTACCCCCGAAAGTACATTGTCGAATATTTCAAACTTCGTAGGAAGAAAATTTTTTTTTTTCATCATATGCTTTTATTTCTCCCTCTGTGTATTGTATATTTGTATTCTTAAAAATGACGTCGTGTTCGCACATATGCACGCACCTCCTCCCTTAAATTCTAAAATAAGGAGCATTGCATCATGGGTTACATATTTTTTCAGTATCATGATACGTCCAGATTTGCATCTCTCCTCTTACTGGTTTATGTGAATGCCACAACTTGAATTACAGTGATCAATGAGCGCAATCTGAACGTAAATTGTCGACTGTATAAAAACTATTCAGCAAAAATGAAGAAAATTGATTATTTTATATAGTTGTCCCTTTTCTTCTGTTTGATATTGTATATATAAATATATTATTTAAAATTTACTATATCCATCTGGGATGTGTTCTCGGTATCGGATATAATCTTTTATAGATATAGACTGGTTGGACATAGGTATCAACATTACATGCTGTCAGCTTTAGACTTCAAAACCATAACTTGATCTACAGATCACATTGACTCATGAAACTGACATCCACTATGCAGTGTTGATAACGAGGTCTCAACCTACCTCTGTTCCTCTTTCTTTCTTTCTTTCTTTCTTTCTCTCTCTGTGTACTCTCTCTCTCTCTCTCTCTCACACACACACACACACACATTAGGTTGGTGCATAATTATTGGGTTGGTGCATAATTATCAGGCTTTTTTTCAACAATATCTATTATGAAAAAAAGAAACATAATTCAACAATAACATTTTTAAATGAGTATGATTATCGACACACTTTTTTATAATCTGAAAATAAAATATTTTTATTAAAAAAAGTAAAAGAAACTGCAATTTTTATTAACAAATAACTCGCCTACAAAAACGCCTGATAATTATGCACCAACTCAGCATATACTTTAAAAATTAGATCAAATTATTTCGCTACCTTGGTTTAAACCTTACGGTATTCTCAGGCGATTTTTGTCATTTGACCTCCCAACACTTTATTTAAAAAAAAAAAAAAAAAGTGAAGGCTATTATTATTATTATTATTTTCACATGGAGAAATATTGTTTTTATTGTTGTGTTAACGGATTCATCCATTTTCTTTTGATTTCTTGATATAGTTGTATACCTTGGCTTGGGAGAGTAGTAATTCTGTTAGAAAAGGTGATATTGGGAAAAAAACCTTGGCGTAGATTAATATTTGGATAATATTCAATGGCGGTACTCTCGAGAATTTTCCTTCTGATTGAGTTATTTTCTTTGTTTATGAGTGTAGCATTTTTAAAATTTGTTTTGAATTAATTTTTATGTATGACTAGTGCATTAGTTGTTTTTTGTGTGGTCTCTATTAAAAAATGGTCGAATCCGCCCACACAACAATAAAAACAATATTTACACACGTGAAAGTACTTGATGCAATTTTCAGTTGACAATATGAATACAATAGCGTTTTCTAAATTCTTGTAGTTGCTAACGACATTTTGCTTGTTGTTAATAGTTACTTTGTTTTCAATAAATTCATTTCGTTTTTGCCTTGAAAATGTCCAAAATGGACAAAACGCATCGGCTAATAATAGTTTTCCTATTGTTTTTTACCTGATATATATATATATATATATATATATCCACTCTTCAAGAAAGTTTAAATTAAATTCGAGTTTATTTTAAGAAATTATATTCTGTTCTTTTTCTGAAAAAAAAAAACAAAATATATATATATATATCTCACAATAAATTTCCCGTGAATGGTGGCCGACGATAACTAAAATTTTCAAGCGTTTTACGCAATCATTAGAGTTGGATATTTAAAACTTCTTAGTAAAAATTGAGCAATTTTTTCCTTGCTAATGTATTTTTGTAATGTTATAAATGTCGTTGGATCCGCACATATACATGCACGCCGCCTCTAAGACTCTAAAATAATGAGTATTGCTTCATGTGTATCAGGAAAAGTATATAGGTCTTTGTATATTTCAATCAATCCCAGCGTCACTTTTTGGTGTACTGCCCTCTCATTGTATAAGGTGTCAATCTATATCTATAATTCTCAAAATGTGTGTGTGTGTACATGTGTGTGTGTGTACATGTGTGTGTGTGTGTGTGTGTACATGTGTGTGTGTATACATGTGTGTGTGTGTGTGTGTACATGTGAGTGATCGGATTTATGCATTTCTACAGTTTTCATCCGATTTCGATGAATTTTTTTTTGTTTGATAGTTAATTCTTAAGTGTCGGTTTTGAGTTCAAATTGTCGGTGACAATGGCTCTCCGCTACTTCCTGTCCATTATAACTCTCAGAAACGTTTTAATTATTTACTATCTGTTCTTGGATATATATATATCTTTCATAAAAACTTTCATAAAAATAAATAAATTTAAATTATTACAATAATATTATTCATATCTATAATTCTCAAAATGTATGTGTGTGTGTTTGTGTGTGTGTGTGTATGATTGGATGTTGTTTATGCGTTTCCACAGTTTTCATCCGAACTCTTCTGCGCGCGAGGCTGATAATAATGATCAAAGGACTCAACGGCTGAGGAGAAATGCCCCTTCGCGAGGCTGAAACAAGATTGAGAACGCAAAAACGGCCCTTTCCAGAGCCCCCTTCAAATTGTTACCCCCGCCTCATTTGGGGATGTGCCTCAGTTGCACCCAATTGTTACTAATATTGATTTTCGGATGGACTGATTTTAAACTTAAACTGCTCCAATTGAACGGCAAAATTTCTCTAGTAATGAAAGACCTGGTCTAATACGTTTTGTCCTATTAGTTCTTAGTAAGAATTCAATGCCAGTTCGATACTTTCCTCATTCTTTGGCCAAGAAATTTCAGCCGTCGTTTACCGATTCTGAGTATAAATATTCTTTTTCTTACTATTTTCTTTAAGACTTTCTCGTTGCTTACTCGCCTCGTCCATGGAATTTTGAGCATCCTTCTGTAGAACCACGTTTATGCTGCCTCCAGTTTTCTCTTCATCTGTAGCGTCCAGCATTCATTGCCATACAAGAGGATTGATTGCACGCAACAGGTCAGCACTCTTTTCTTCGTGTTAACAATATTCCTATTTTCTAATACTTTGTTTAGCTTTTGGAAGGCATCTTTCGCGAATCCAATACGTGTTCGGATTTCGGTATCTCATTTAACCATGAATTAAATTTAGGTAAAAATGGCACATAGGACACCGAGCGGAAGAAATGGCGCAACTAATTTTACATGCTACTTCATTATACTAATTCGCCCGTAAAAACTTGCCACCCGGGGCGATCCACTCACCCATTTTTACCCCCTCTAGATCCATCAATGAATGGTGCTGATAAAGTTGATAATAAACGCTGATGTTCATTTTGATGATCATCATGATCACAATATGGATCTCGTCATTTCTGTAATGTCATTTAAAGAAAGTTTGCAGAAATATTCGTTTTTTTCATGTTACCCTGTGGCATCGGACAATCTTCAGAATAGCTACGAGCTCCTCACGTGAAGCAAGCACGAAAAACTAAACTAAGAATACAACCCTATAGCATCTTTCTTTCTTTCTTTCTTTCTTTCTTTCTTTCTTTACGCTGTGTAATTTGCCGTTTGCACTCATTTAATAATCTAATAGAGAGCGTCAGAATTAAATAAAGGGATGTAATTGATGGAGAAAAAGAAAGAATAATATCCAAACGAAAAAATAAAATTTAAAATTTAAAAGTAATATTTCTTTTTTATTTAAATGAAAATAAACAGGCACAAAATTTTACGGAGGAAGAAACGTGGACGCCAAAATATCATTTCATATATTTGCATGTGGCCGAGTGGTTAGAACAGGAATTCTGACATTGAGAGCCGGGTTCGAATCTCACCATAGTCGATTTATCGGAAAGGAGACTTTCTGATGTTATCGAACTGGAGAGGTCGATCCTAGCGTGCGGCACATTTGGAAAGTGCCCGAAAAACCATACCGCGGGTTGACCCAAGCCTTGTGAGCGAAATTGGGTAGACGGAACCTTTGGATGCTGTCAATAGCTGTGCTAGCACGAAGTCACAAGTCATCGTGGCCGAGGGCTTAAGCGTGCTGGCCTTGTCCAAATTGTTTATTTCGCTAGATAACACGCTCTTTCCCAGAAACTGTAACTAAGGTCTGTTTAGCATAGTTGCAGTATAATATAGTATATGTCTGTTGGTGTTGAATAAACGCAAATTCCCCTGGGCAAGCGTCTGAAACAGGGATTTGCTAGCCGCCCTAATAGACAGATATCATCGAATACATACATTTGCATGTCAACAACAAACAATTTTTCTCGCCATAATCTATGTTACATATTTATAAGTCCACCATTCATCCATGCTTTGAATATTGCTGTCACCTCTGCCCTGGTGTTTCTGATATATATTAAGAGATTCTTGATAAAATCGAAAGAAGCATCTGCAATGTTATTGGTCTAGACCTGGCATCTCGGCATCAGTCTATTTCCTACCACCGTAATATAGCTTCCCTGTGCTTTTTCTATAAATACTTTCATGGTAATTATTCTGTTGAACTTTCCTCTATTGTACGTAGACTTTATGAATTTAACGGTACTTGAGTTCGTCTTAATTTGCCATGTTATCATCCACAGTCAATTAAGATCAGAACCCATGAGAGCCATACCTGGTGTAACATCAGGAAATTTAATATTATTATTGTAAACTGTTAGCTGTACACAACCCTTTCTAAGATCAATGTTTAAGAATAGCTTCAAGCGAATTAAGCCTGTAGGTCTTAGCGGGGACCGTCCTTCTTCGAACTTTTTAGACTGGCGCTACAGAATCAAAAACAAAGAATTGTACCAAATAACAGAAATAAAGATGTGTGAGAAATCGTATTATAACAATTATAATAAGAAGAATACATTGACGTAATCGTAGATTGACCATAGTCAAGATTATAAAATCATTGTGAATGCTATGATCTTGTCGATGGCTGCATAGTAGGCGCTTCCATAGAGTTACATACAGTTTTGAATTCAGAGTTCTCCTCCTCCTAGACACGGCTAGTCACGACTATAGGGTCCAGTCTGCCAGGCTATTTAACCCCATATAGCTATATATATATATATATATATATATATATATATATATATATATATATATATATAATAAAAAAAGGCTTAAACACTAATATTTCATGGTCATAATTTATTCCATTGGAATCGTAAATACGATCCAATTCATCAGACCTACAAATTCAAAAAGAAAACAGAAAAAAAACAACTCGGGAAATAAAAACAGAATTTAGAGAAAGTGTAAGTATGAGGAGGAGGGAGATTAAACCTTAACAGAGAGAATTTTAGGAGATATGGGAGGAAGGGGTTTAAATAAGAGAAAAGAATGAATGTTGACGGATATCTAATGCATAAAGATACATTTCGTGGTGACATACACACACCATAGACAATTTAATGTTAGAATAAGAGGGAGGGAAAGAAGAGGTGGGGGAGAGAGATGGGACGAAGGAAAGTAAAATTGCGTTTACTTAAAGGGCCGCTTTGTAATTGAGAAAATTTGACAAATTTAATATCGACTACAGGTTACAAATCAAATATAAATATATGAAGATAAATATAACGATTATCTAATCCAGCAAGGACCTATATTTCTATGTTCAAAAACACATGCGAATACACACAATAACATATACATGTATATGCATACACATAGGCGTGTACCCACATACACACATACATACATACATGTACACACATATAAAAATATAAAAATATATTCACATATCCACACATACACATATTCATCTATATCCATATACACACACTTTTCACATACATATACACGCATACATATGCACACATGTACATACCCATATATATATATATATATATATATATACATATATATATACATACACACACACACATACATATGCATGTATATGCGTGTATGCACACATACACATCCATACACACATACATACATACACACACACATATATATATATATACATATACATATACACACACATACATATACACACACCCTTACATATACACACATACACACACATATATACACATATACACACACATACATACACACACACACACACACATATATATATATATATAAAAAACAAAAATATAGAAATATACAAAAAATACATACATACACATACATGCATGTATACACACATACAGCCATCCGCATCCTGTCCTTCGTATATATACACCCACATATGTATATAATGTACTACTAAAGAAAGACCAACTATGTTAGTGGACCAAGAGACAACTTGCCAGCCAACAGACAGCCCGTGTCGTTACTCGAGTTTCACGCTCTCGCAATCGTCAGAAGACTAGAACACGAAATCGGAATTTGTTTGCATATAAACTCTAAGTAGCCGAAACGGTGCATTGTAGACAGATGTACTGAATTAAAGTACTTCTAAAATATGCAAAATATAAAAAAAAAAAATCAGGTTCATTTGCAATTACATGATAATATTGTGGAAAACAAAAAGTAAAAACAAAGCAACAAAAAAATAACAACTTTTCAAGGAGGTAACTGTTAAATGTGAATTATAGTGCACTATCTCATTTATCTATTTATGGCATAAAGAAATTGGGTGAAAATCTCTCCCTGTTTGTGCATAATAGAATGTGGCCTAATCTGTGAGGGAGCGAATTCAATGACAGTCTTTTTTATATCATAATTTTCTCTCGATGAGTTAAAGGATTTCCTAGTTCTTATTGTCATTATTTAGCATTAACAGTTTTGGATATGTGAGAAGAGGACTGTTTGTGTCTGAAAATTGGTAACACAATCTCGAATTCATAATTGCCTTATGTCACAATTCATTGAAGTGGAAAAATACACTAGAGAGAGAGAGAGAGAGAGAGAGAGAGAGAGAGAGAGAGAGAGAGAGAGAGGTTTAAAATTAAAAAAGAAGAAAAATGAGAGAAAAAAGACATGGAAGGGGAAACAAACTGAATTTGGGAAAAAAAAAAGAAAAACGAAAGAATAAACGTGAATAGAAAATGAATAAGGAGAAAAGAGATGAAAAGCAATTAATTGCAAGAAAGTTGCTTAAATAGGAAGGTTAAGAAAATTCATTGAAAAAACTGATTGATTTTTTTACCACTTAATCAACCATTGCAGTTTATTGAAAGCCAGAAGATATTTTAGGGTTATGAGAATTTTTTGGAAGATGATAATAATTTACTGGCGCAAGTCTTACGATTTAACCCATTGTTGTGGGGAGACGAGGTGGATTAATACATTTTCTAAGGGTTTTGTGCGTAAGTAAATATAACGAATCCGACCGGAAATGGAAATCTGCTCATCGATTTTCAATTCCGAGCCGCTATCTATTGCACTCATCTAGGTACTGACCAGGCTCGACGTTGCTTAACTTCGGTAATCGTACTGGAACTGAAGTTTCAATGTGATATGGCCGTAAACCCCAGTGAAAGAATAAAAAGAAGAAAATCGGAAGTGTTTACGGAGAAAGAAAAAAAAGAAATAAACAAAAGAAAGAAAGAAAGAAAGAAAGAAAGAAAGAAAGAAAGAAAGAAAGAAAGAAAGAAAGAAAAAGGAAGGAAGGAAGGAAGGAAGGAAGCGAGGGAGAAAGGAAGGATGGGAAGAAGGAAGGATGGAGAGAGAGAGAGAGAGAGAGAGAGAGAGAGAAAAGGAAAAAATTAAAAGAAAAAATGGAAGGGGCAAAAATATAAAAAAGAAAAAGAGAAAAATAACCGTAGAGAAGAAACGTTGAAATATGGAAAATGAGAAATTGATAGAAAGGGGAGAGAAAGGAAGAGAGGGTATAGGAAGGGAAATCGAAAGAGAGAGAGAGAGAGACGTAGAGGACAGAGAGAGGAGAAAGTGGTGAGAGGAAGAGAGGGAGGAAAAGACGGAAAAGAGACGGAGAGACAGGTAGATAGATAGAGAGGGATAGAGAAACGCGAGCAGGAGAGAAGTGAGAGTGAGTGAGTAAGAGAGCATTGTTCAAAAGAAGATGAGAGAAAAGGAGATAGAGAAAGAGAATGAAAAAAGGCAGAGAGATAAGAACCACGGAGAGGGAGAGAGCGGAGAGACAGAGAGAGAGAGAGTTGGAGGGCGAGAGAGAGGTTAGAGGAGGAGGGAGAGTGAGAAAGAGACAGGAGAAAAGAGTTAGGGAGGAAGAGGGAGAGGAAGAGGAGGAGAGGAGAGGTGTGGTTAAAATGGGAAAGAAAATCCGAAAACAAAGAAAATAGTTAAAAAAAGAGATATGGTTAAAAAAAAATGAAAGTTAAATTTACAAATCGAAAAACATTAAAGAAATAAACTAGGGGACACTTTTAAAAACTGAAATGAAAAAAATTCAAATGAATTTTTCTTTTGCCGGAAGCTCAGGTCAAAAACGCGCGCAAGACTTCTTAGGAGTTAATGATATTTGCAGGAAATGGGGCCGAGGAGAATATTAGTGTTTGACATTTTTTCTCATTCAATTATTTTTCTTTTCTTATCCTTTTCTTTCTTTCTTTCTTTCTTTCTTTCTTTCTAATCTGACGTTATATCCATTAGGAGCAACTAATTTCTGCAAAACAAACAAACAAAATAAAAAGTCTAAGAACATTGAATTAAATCAGAAACAACCAAAAAAACACTAAAATTTTCTCATTTTCTCTGAAAAAAAAAAATCGACAAACTGTTTAACTCGACGTCACAGGCGTGACAAAAATGACGTTTATATTTAATTGCATTTCGAATTTGGACATGAAATGTGATGCTTAAATCGTTCATTGTAATCAGAACTTTTCTTTCTTCGTTTCTTTTTTTTTTAATTTCTGATTTGACAAGGCGGACATGCAGTAGTCCGTACTAAAGCGAGTGACACATGTGAAAATTGATGTTTTTAAATATTCTGCTAACCTTTGAGGAGATACAACTAATTTATCTCCTTTCTTTCTTTCTTTCTTTCTTTCTTTCTTTCTTTCTTTCTTTCTTTCTTTCTTATTCTGTCTATATCTATCTATTCATCTACCTAGGGTTTATACAATAGTCTGTAAATCTCTTTTTTTTTCCACTCTGTTCTCTCTCATATATATATATATATATATATATATATATATATATATATGAGTTGAAAATCAAATACAGATCAAACAAATATGGGTAGGAATCCGACAGTATGATAAAATAAAGAATAAATAGGAAACGTGTATCACTGGATAGTTTCCTATTTGTTCTTTATTACATCATATTATATATATATATATATATATATATATATATATATATATATATATATATATATATATATCAGGTCATCCCATAAGTTCTGTCCGAATTTTGAATAAAGAAAACAAGTGACCAAATGTTACATTTAATTACAGATTCAATCAACAATGTATTTTCCCTGATTATCTATGACTTCCTTCCATCTATTAACAAGCTTACTAATTCCATTACTGTAAAATTATTTTGGCTTTGATTTGAAGAACTCACAAATGTCAGTTTTAACCTGTTCCTGTGTTACAAAAGCTGTTTCTTCCAAATGATTCTGTAAGCTACGAAACAAATGGTAGTCTGAAGGAGCAAGATCGAGAGAATAAGGTGGATGAGGAATTTTCTCCCAACCAAGTTCTTCGATCTTTTGTGACGTGATTTTTGCTGTGTGGGGTCGCGCATTGTCCTGATGAAACATCACCTCTTTTCGATTCACTAGAGCAGGTCTTTTTCCCCTCAAAGCTTGGTTCAAACGTTCTAATTGCTGACAGTATATTTGAGCATTAATTGTTGCATTAGGTGGTAAGAATTCAAAGTGGATTATTCCTTGGCGATCCTACCAGATTGAAAGAAGAACCTTTTGCCCATGAAGTTCCCTTCTCGGCTGTGGCTGGGGTCCTTCCTCTTTACCAAGCCACTGTCTACGACGCTTAACATTTCGATAAAAGATTCATTTTTCGTCGCCAGTCACAAGTCTATCCAAAAATGGTGAAACAAGTTGGCGAGAATGGAGAGAAGAGCAGATGTCAACTCAGGATTTGAGGTTGTTTTCAGACAATTCATGAGGCCCCCATTTTCCAAGTTTCGGAACTTTTCCAAGTTGTTGAAGATGACAATGAACATTTGTATGGTTTGAACTGAGAACCACTGACAATTCCTCAACTGATAAAGCAGGATTTTCTTCAAGGCCTGCTTCAAGAAGCTTGTCATCAAACACAACTGGACGTCCCGTTCGATCTTCATCTTCAAGGGTGAAATCTCCACCTCTGTATTTTGCAAAGCATCTTCTGCAAGTTCTTTCATTCACACATTCCTCTCCATAAACTGAGTGAATGTTTCTAGCCGCTTCGGCCGCTGAG
Organism: Acanthosepion pharaonis; assembly: GCA_903632075.3. Lineage (NCBI taxonomy): Eukaryota > Metazoa > Mollusca > Cephalopoda > Sepiida > Sepiidae > Acanthosepion > Acanthosepion pharaonis. Next base: position 1,076,577 of record CAHIKZ030003164.1, on the reverse strand, counting down.
TTTCCTTTCTTGAACTCATAAAGCATTATGTGCCTCAAATGATTCTTGGGTACTTCCATGTTAGCAGGTTTTAATCAAACGAAATTTAATTTTATTGTTCTCTGAAATAAAATTTGATTAATTCAAATGCATCTAAACATAAAAATAATGTTCAGCTCCATTCGACATTACAAAATACTCTTTAAATTTCGTTCATTTTAACAAAAAAGTTAAAATTCGGACAGAACTTATGGGATGACCTTATATATATATATATATATATATATATATATATATATATATATATATATATTCAACTACCTAGGGTTTATACAATCGTCTGTAAATGTCTTTTCTTTTCCGCTCTGTTCTCTCTCTCTCTCTCTCTCTCATATATAATATATATATATATATATATATATATATATATATATATGAGTTGAAAATCAAATACAGATCAAACAAATATGGCTAGGAATTCGACAGTATGATAAAATAAAGAACAAATCGGAAACGTGTATCAATGGATTTCTATTTGTTTTCTATTTGTTATATTATATTCATCATATATATATATATATATATATATATATTAAAGAAAAACAGACCACTTTAAGGTTCCATTATAATAATTTATTTCACCAGAGCCCTTTTAAAGGACTCTGTTGCCCAAGTATAGGATTGGTGTATACGGAATAAATTCCAGTAACCAAAAATACTATTCTTAAAAGAGTGCTCAATATGGAGTAGAGCAAATATAATTATTTATTCGAAAATTATAACGTAAATATGTTATAAAATCACTACAAAAATAGACATTTTGTTTCAACACTTCAATTGATGAGGTTGAATGTAGAATAAAGTGTTTTAAAAGATTCAAATCAGCCAAAATCGACAGAGGAAACGCTGTTACATAAGCTGCAATGACCAATCAAAATACGAGTAGATGAAAATTCAAAAAACTTGACAACGAACCTTGGTCATAATAATTAATGGCATCATGTTAGGGTTCGACTAAAATAGAAATCATTCTGATTAATATTAAATTTTATTATAAAATTGAAAATTAAAAATTACCAATTTTAAATTTAATCTGCATTATGTTTAAAATATTATAAAATTATTTAAAGAAGAAATTGAGGAAAAATACTTATATTTTATTATTTATTTTGTTTTAAATGATAAGCCAAAGCCTCAGTTATAATAAACGTTAATCTGACGGGGATGTAAAGCATTTTTAAAACTTAGATACATTTGAAGCGCTGCTATGGGCAATGGAGGACGAAATTTTGCAAAAGACAATACACACATAATCAGATTATAATACACAAACACGTAGACATATTTAGATGTATAAACACGCAAAAACACGAACGAAACGGGAAATAGATGTTCACGACCCCCACCCCCCAAAAAAAATCAGACAGCATATACATACATTAAAAGTCATATATAAGCTATCATACACACATACATTAAAAAAGACACACATATATTAATAAAGACATATACATATACACACCGACAAAGATTCAAGTTTGAAAGTGTTATTAAATGAAAGCAAATAGACTATTAAAATATTACTTACATCGGCAAAGAAATAAATAAAAAGAGGGTTCAATAAATAGAATTTAAGATGGGGGGGTAGAATAGGAAAACAAATATTTGGCAATGAACAACGCAAAGAAAAAACAATTAAATATATAGAAATGAACAGAAAAAATCTATTCATACACACACACATACCCCCACCCCAAATTCAGGTAAAATGCACCACTTAAAATAGAATAAAACTAGCTAATATATAAAAAAGAAAACACATAAACAAATATATACAAATATCACATATATACTTATATATGCATGAGTACAGATACACGAGTACAAACATATAAACGATATATAAAAATACACACATACGTATGTGTACACACAAGCATCCATACAAATAGATACATACCTAAATATACATACATACACATACATATATATATATATACACATACATACTTATACATATACATACCTACATATACATATATATGCGCATATGTATATATGCACACACATAGAAATAAATATATCAACCTACACAGCAATATATATATATATATATATATATATATATATATATATATACATACATTATCAAAATGACAATAAAGGATTCCATACAAGATTAAAGTTTAACAAAAATCATTATCAAACAAAAGTAGATTATAGTTAACATAGATAATCCATTGAAAAACACTAAGATATGCACATATGTACATAGATACACACACAAACACACACACACATATATATATAGGCATACACACATATACATAGACATACATACTCATACATATACAAGCGCATAAATATATAAACAAGCACATACATAACAACCATAATTACAAACACATACACACACACACACATATATATATATGCACAAACATATAACTACAAGTACCAATATATTCATATATACCCGCAAATACACATATATCCACATACACACACACACACACACACACACACACATATATATATATATATATACATGTACATGCAAATACGCATATATATATATATATATATATATATATATATATATATATATATATATATAATATACACACACATATATACATCTATCAATAAAAATACACACACATGTGTACACACAAACAACGTAATAAATGTATACATACATATATGTACATAGATTGGAGGATTAGCAGATAATATAAGTAATAACATACTAAACTTACAGTAACTTTGTATTATCGTCAAAAATATTACTACCCACATAGTAAGTTAAATTTTTAAATGATGTATTGAATGTTTTATATCAAATGATATATATTATATAATATATATAAAGTGATAGTGTTGAATATATATATATATATATATATATATATATATATATATATAGGTTCTATATTCATCTCTACTATATAAGACACCAGTAGTGTTGAAACAAAATGGCTATTTTTGTAGTGATTTTATAACATATTTATGTTATAATTTTCGAATAAATAATTATATTTGCTCTACTCTGTATTGAGCACTCTTTTAAGAATAGTATGTGTTGGTTATTGAAATTTATTTCGTATACACCAAACCTAAAATTGTATGTATGTATATATATGTGTGTGTGTGTGTGTGTGCGCGTGTGTGTGTGTGTGTGTGATTAACACAAATATAAAATTTGTCTCTTAGCTGATTGATGTTATTTTCAACTTCTCGACCCTAGAGTTTCGTCAACTCGTCAGGAGATAACACCAATTGTCGGTTTTCTTGTTTTTCGTCACTTTTATATTGAGTTAAAATAATTTATGCACTTTTTATTGGTGCAAGTTTGATTTGTGCATTGGCGCGTGCACCGTCTGCCAGGGAGCATGGGTGTATGTGCGTACGTGTAGAACGTAATGGTTATTTCTTCTTTTCGTTGTTTTTATTATCTCATTATACTCCCCCTTATTGGTTTCATACTTTTTTCTCTCTTTCAAATATAAGTGTCAGAGACAAACGTAGCAAATCGGGCATCCGGTTTGGCTAGCAGTTTTTGCACTTGGTAATTCTTGAACGCTCTAGGACTTTCTTTGGTTTGGAAAATGTAGGTGCATTTCAGTTTTTTACTTAAATATATAATTATTATTAATGCTTAAATGTTAAGGTAAAATGTTTTCAGTTACTCATTATTTAATTTTTCTTCTTTGATTTGGTGGTATATTAAGTATTAGGCATTAATTATAGGAAGTTACGTTTATAATTAAATTTTATTTATTGTTACTTGAATATGTATGTATATACTTATATTTATACATTAACACACACACATACATATATATATATACATATACACAAATGCATGAAATATTAATTAATCTCTATCTATAAAAGGCAGGATCTGTGTGTGTGTGTTTAACGAATGCACGGCCGCAATTTTCGACGGATTTGCACCATAATTTACATGGACATGCTCCAAATTAGCGGAAAGGCCAAGACCAACATTGCATTTCCCAACTCCCATCGATAGTGGAAATAATCGATTTTTTCATGCTTCTACGGCACTTTTCATGTAGTTTGCGGCCATTTTCTACTGGCCAGAGTGAGACCCTATAGCTGGCCGCCACGAATAGGCAGGAAGATTCTATTGGCCAGCGTGAGATCCAACAGCTGACTGACACAATGTTAACTAGCATGCTAAAAAAAAAAAATCGATAGCTGCATTCGTCACAAGTGGGAAAAATTTAAATCTGCATGGCACTTTACTCCAATTGGCTCATTTGCTTGCTTAAACTCAACGTTGATTCTGATTCCGCAGAACTGGGTTAGGTGTGAAAAAGTATTTGTTGTTAACATTCTTTTTTCATTTAGTTTTTCCAGTTACAAGTGCTTTTTTTTAAAGCTGATCGTTTTGTGTTCATTTTGTTTAGTTCTTTTTTTGTAACAGATTTAATGTTTAGTATAGAGCTTAGAAAAAATTCGCAGTGTGAGATAGGCAAGAAGTAAGGCATGTAGCAACATCAGCACGGCAAAGGGCACTCCTTTAAAGGCAAGGAAGGGCAAAAATATTTTAAGTCAAGTGATAGCGATTGCTGTATGAGTCGTACGATTTTTGAATCAAGCACGGGCAACGCCGGGTCATGCTGCTAGTTAATGACTCAATGGTAAAGTGTTTTTAATCCGTCTTGGTGGTAGTTCAAATGTTAGGGTAATAATTATGGGTGGTTAGGTTTGTATAGATGTAATTTCTTTGTTGATGAATATATGTATATATAAGGTATATAATATACAGGTATAAACACTCGCACACACACACACACAAACACACACATATATGGGCAAATATAAACACACGCATACTACACACACGCATATATTTAATGATTAGGTAGTAAAGTAAATATTCGTGTATATGTTATTATTTATCTGTTGTTTCATTTTTGTTTAGTAACTAGCAGTTTTTGCACTTGTGTTGTCTTAAGTATTAAGGTAGTGATTATGGAAGGTTAGGTTTGTTGTTGTTTGTACGTGTGTGTATGTATATATTTACATATATGCGCTCACACGCATACATACACAAATATTTATTATATTTATTCGTTTATTTTACTTTAGGTTTATTTTTATTTCTTTATTTAATTAAATTTCTTTATTTATTTTATGTTTATTTTATTCATTTATTTTTTAATTAATGCTTAGATGGCAAAGTAAGTGTTTATTTGTTTGCCTATACTTACCCATTCTTTCAGCTTTTTTGTTTAAGAGTTCATTTAGGTTTCTAAAACTAATTCTTATTAATTGATCCTCCAAGCATAGTTCAGAGTTTTTACTGTTAATACTGCTCGGGGCTGCCCTTGTTATAATGTCATATTTGATTTTTGGTGTTGAAGTTATATTTTAGAATACAGTTTAATTTCTTTAAGAAATTATAGGATATTATATTGATTAGTGCGTCATGAAAGAGTTCTTTCGTGTTTGTTGTTCAGTTAGTTGATCTTTTTTTAGGGGCGTATTAACCTCTATTTGATGCCGAAATCTAATTATTTTGAACAATTTTATGGCTTCAACTACCAATAAAATGTATTGTTGGTCATTTTGCTTTCAAACTGTATTGTTGCTAATTCTACTATAAAATGTATTGTTGCTCATTATATGCCCATAGCTGGGATCCTAGTAGTTTTTAAAATTCTTTTTTACTAGAACTTGAAAATGGCCCAAAATGCCAAATGGAAAAAGACACTGTTACCTTGAGAGCTTCTCATTTACAACGTATGTCAGATACAGCATCTAAATTAGTTTTCCCTTAATAGATTATTGCTATGCAGTAAAAATATTCTATCATGTTATAACTACTATTTCACAGTTGTGATAATCTGGTCGTTGGTTCTTATTAGGCAATATAATAATATTGCCCCTCTTATCCTCAAAAATCCTAATGCATTTTCCCTACACAGAGTTTTGCCTTTTATTCCAACCTGAAGAAGTCTAAACATGTTGGCGAAACGCAGCGTTAAAAAAAGCTTTTCCATTTTGTCCGAGTATCTCCACTTTTATGGGGGGGAGGGGTACTACTATACATCCTAATAACACACACACACACACGCACGCACATACACACACACGCACATACACACGTGAGTGCGTGTGTGTCTGCGTGTCCTTACTTATCACATAGTACATAGGAAGAATCTCGTGGAGGAAAATTTGGAAACGAAATGAGAAATAAAAGAAGTGGAAAGTTAATTCCTTTTTCAACGATGTACAAAATGACAGCTTTGAATGCATTTTTTTCAAAAGCGAAGTGGCCATAAATTGACTTGGAAAAGCGCAAGTGGGAAAAAAAAAAAAAAATGAAATTGACTTCGTAATCGTTTACAAAGCCAGTATCGTTAAAGATGTAATCACCGTAAACAAAGTTAATAAAAGAGACCATCATAGAATGGTATCTTACAGAGTTAAAATTTGACTTTAAAATTGAGTGATTCTCAAAGAGAATACATATCCTAATGAGGTCAGAGAGAACATCATCGAATTTCCGGTGGAAAGCAAAAACAGACGCCAGTCTTTGTGGAATAATTAAATACAGAAGATATCCATAGGAAATTAGTAACTATAATGAAGGAAGCAGCAGAGTAAACAAGGAAAGCAAACGGAAGTCGCAATAACAAAGGGAGATAATCAAAATCAACAATAAAACTGGAGAAAAAGAGAAGAGCTATCATCGTAAGCGCTAAGAGATAAACGTGGAAATGGAGAATTAAACAAACTAATCAACAGAAAATGAGACAGTGGGTCACATACGCACATACCCTCCTATACACCAAGATTGACCAATGGTAAGAGAAATCAGAAGCAATTAACAACCAACCTGAGTGTACTAAAATGGATGTAACGGTCGGGCCTAACTTATATAGAAGAAAAAAGAAAATTAGCTTCACTTGAACCAGTTTCATTTGTCGGACGTAGTAGAGAGAACATCAGGTGTTCATTCAGATCGAATAATTAACCAATCAAATGGTTCTGTTTAACTCTCAAAACAGATATTTTTTTTTCAAACCTATAATTAATTCTACAACATATAAAAAGCGAGCTAGCAAACCGAAAAAGTGAGTGGTACAAAATTCACTCGCGTCAAAAAAAAAAAAAAAAAAAAAAAAAAATAAAAAAAAAAAAAAAATAAACAACAACTTAGTACTGCGGTGACTTCAAAGGAACCCGATTGACTGCTCGTAGAAGACTCATAATTGACAATTGCTTTCTTGGAAACAATAGTGATTTTCCAAGCGTAGCTTAGATGTGGCACAAGGCCGAAAGTATGGGGCACCCAGTGAGGATCGATCTCACTACTCAGATGTAATTGTTCTAGCGAGACAAGTTTGCTAACCATTACACCACCTTGAGGTGCCCAAAACCTTTTCTAAGCGCTGCGGCACAAGGCCGAAAGTATGGGGCACCCAGTGAGGATCGATCTCACTACTCAGATATAATTGTTCTAGCCAGACAAACTTGCTAACCATTACACCACCTTGAGGTGCACCTTTCTTGGAAGCAATATACAGACAACTAGGGTGGATAAATGCACGCACACACATCTATATAAATATTTATTAAGATCAGTTGAACTGTCTGAGGATCACTTTAAGCATGAAACTAACAGTAACATTGAGATTTGTGTCTCTCAGAATATCTTGGGTTGCATATTCCCATCCCTCGACAAACATATATAAAAAATCTACACATTCAGTTAAAAATAAAAAATAAAATAGACATCCTTGTTTGATGACTAATAGAAGAGCCGAAAGCGCTTGGATATATAGAACATTTGGACAGTTTTTTTTTTTTTTTTTTAATTAAACACTATTAATTACATTTACCGACTTGAATATCCGAGAAATTACGTAGAAAATATGCATTCTCCAACAGGAATCTATATCTAAGTGGCATATCATGTCAAATGAAATGACGGTTCCGTATAGGACACATGTTCAATTCCTGTTGGAGAACGCATATTTTTACGAAATTTCAGATATTCAGGCCTGTAAGTGTAATTAATACTGTTTAATTAAAGAAACAACACATTTACTTAAATAAATTATATTTATTAAAATAACATATAAGTAGAAAATATATTAAATAATTGTCGGACTTAATCCATTTCATAATATATATATATATATATATATATATATATATATATATAATGATCTACTTTTTGTTGTTACTGGAAAATTTTCTTAATTTTAATGCCTTTAGAACGAAACTGCTCTGTTTTAATCGCCCGAGAGACCCGTTTTTACCTTCCATCAGTATGGCTGATGCTAACCTCCAGGTGAGTGTTTCGTTGCACCTTCACGGACTAACGTTTACCGCTGACGGGAAGTGGAAAGATTATATTGAATCAATTTCTAGGTCGGCTGCTAGGAATATTGGTTCTCCGCGTCGTGCTAGACAATTTTTCTCGCCAGAATCTATCTTATATATTTATAAGTCTATCTTTCGTTCATGGTTTGAATATTGCTGTCATATATGGCCTGGTGCTCCTGCTAGATATTTAGAGATTCTTGATAAAATCTAAAGAAGACTTGTAAGTGTTATTGGCCCTGATCTGGCACCTCGCTTTAATCACTTTCCCGCCACTGTAATGCAGCCTCTTTGTATCTTTTCTATAAATATTTTCATGGTAATTGTTCCGATGATCTTTCCTCTTTGGTACCTAAACTTTATGAATTTAAGCAAAGTACTAGATCAGCAGCAAGGATTCATCATTTTACAGTTGAAATTGCTAGATGTAACCATAGGTTCTACACAAACAATTTCTTCTATCACACTTCTCGCTTGTGGAACTCTTTCCCGGCTTCTTGCTTCTCATTTAGCTTTGATTATCAAAAATTTAAATGCAATATCAATCGTTATCTATTTTCTTCTTAATTCTTTTAATTTTCTCTGCCCTTAATAGTGTTTTTCTTTCATATTCTTTTACATTTAGTCACCCCTTGTGTCTTAGTGGCTTTATTGATTTGCATGGGGTGAAATGATTAAAAAAATATATGTTGTTGATTTATTTAAGATAGGATGATCTATTACTGTTTGTCTCTAATTTGTATTTAGATACATTGTATTCGTTTACAATTTTTCTTGTTGAATCGTTCAAATATAAAGGATCCATTATTATTATCCATTATTGTACACAATTAGATTACAATAAAATATGTATTTTATATGAATACTGCTTTATAAAAATTGAGATGTAGTAGAGTGGGGGCCCCATATCATAGATTCGGGGGTCGCACGAGGCCTTTGTACCGGATTTGGTTTCTGAAGTTCCACTGATCAAGATGGTAGAGGACGTCCATCTGCAATTGACAATCAACATCTGAAAACACTAGTCGAATAAAACCCTCGTCAAAAATATCAGAGAAATTTCTGTGATAATGGGTGTCAGCATTTCAATAGAATCGGACCATCTCCAGAAAATTGGCAAGATAAATGGGTTCGGCATGAAAGTCAGTGAAAGTCAACGTGTGTTCGATGCTGCGTCTGTAATATTCAAATGATCCATTTCTTGATTGAATAGTGACCTGCGACGAGAAATTGATCCTTTATAACAATTGTAAGCGTTGCTCAATGGTTTGACGAAAGATCTCATCATTTCCCAAAACCGAAATTGCACCACAAGAAGATTACGGTGACTTTCTGGTGGTCTTTCATTGGCGTTATCCATGATAGCTTTCTGGAATCTAACCAAAGCATCACTACCGAAGATTAATGCCAGGAACTGGATGAAATGCAGATTCACTTAAGTAAAATGCGACCAGCAATGTTTAATCGACGATGTCCAATTCTGCTTTATGACAATGCTCAGCACATTTTGCCAAAATGCCAAAATGTCACTGCAGACACTTTGGATAGGAAACTTTGTCACATCCACCATATTCTCTCGATCACTCGTCCATTAAATACCGTTTTTGGAAGCATTTGGCTATTCTTTAAGCCAAAAGACATCCCATTGCTACAAAAAGGTGCAGAAACTGCATTCACAGATTTCTTTGTATTCAAACGATAAAGACTTAAACAAACTTGTAACTTGATGGCAGAAAATGTATAGATGTTCGGGGTTTCCATTATATTATTTATATTAAACAAACTAATAAATATTACATTTTTTGTTAGATTTTAACTAAACTCCTAACTATGCTAACACATATTTTTCAGAAAATTTTCATTATTCTTTATTGATTATTTTTTCTTTTGAATTGCGACTGATGTCTAACCTTCTAAGAACGAATTAATGCTTGACATATTTATTAAATCTGGTCAACTGAAATTGTTTGCAATTACATTTGATCAGATAACAGCATTGATTTTACTTGAAGTCTGCGTATTCGAAAAATTAAATGAAGCGTTAAATGAAAGACAACTTTAATACGCGGTGGAAAGAAACAACGCAAGCGGGAAGGTAAAGGACGCAATGACGAGTTGTTTTTTTTTGTTTTTTTTCTCCAGTAGCTCTTTACGATCATAGTTGAAAGTAATATTGGCATTCAACGTCTTCAGCAGTTTTGTCTGTGTTTTATATTCCAAAGACATAGTCTATAACATCTCTTAGCTCACAGGAATCTCTTTCGCAGACTCGATACTTGGCATTGGAGTTTCTGGAAAGTAATCCTCAGACAATATCAATGAGGAATTCATATACAGTCTACCGCTCACGCGGAAACACACGCACACACATAAACATATTTAGATAATTATTAGGATTAGCGAATTCAAACAGCGAGCTAAATGAGAGAGAGAGAGAGAGAGAGAGAGAGAGAGAGAGAGAGAGAAGATTGTTGTTGTGGCATTGTTAGGGCCAGAAATAAAGACTCAAAGAGAGGAATTGAGTTAAACAAATATATTAACAGAAACAGTAACACAAACATGTACAAACGAGAGTGTTACAGCAAGGATGTTCGGTCTGACTGTCAGAGCTGACTGCTGGAAACTTCTCCCTCCAAAAGGCAGTAGCTGCTCCTATTTATAACTGGAAGAGTCCATGCGTGCGTGGGTAAATTACCATAACAATTGTGTTGCACCGATCATCCATTTAGGAAGGGTCTGCTTGATTTGAAAGTTACCATTGGGAATTCTTTCTTTCTTTCTTTCTTTCTTTCTTTCTTTCTTTCTTTCTTTCGTAGGAGTTGAACTTTGAATTTCGACCACTAAGTCAAATGAATGGGACACAAGGTAATCTGAACGAGGATTAGAAAGACTGTGTTGCCTCGGTGTTATAAATGGATCTGCTTTGAAAATCGTAATTCGAAATTCTGGCGTTTACGTTGGTTCGAACACAATCAACTGTCGTTGCCATAAGGAAATAGAAACAGAATTATTTCAGTCACTAGGCAAGTTTCTCCACCATTTTCTTTTTTAATAGAAATTAAATTTTGGTCGGTATACAGTCAAAGCGAAAAGTGAAAGACTGAAATCTGTTTCCCAAATCGGGAAGCACTTGGTTGTTAGTGTGAAATGAGTATTTCGATTCCTTCTTTTTTTTCTTTCTTTTTATGTGTCATGTCCTTTCAGGACGTAGGCGATCATGGCTCTCCACCTCCATCTATCCCTTGAAGCTCTCAGTAAGCTCCTTCCCTCTGCTTCCTCCCCACAGAGCACGTTCTGTCATCGACCTGCTCAAGCTCGTCAGGTATGTAACGCGCTGTTTTCCCTTGTCTCTGTTCCCCTCTATTTGACCCGTGGGTATCAATTTCTCCAGGCCCTCCTTCCTCATTATGTGTCCCGAAAACTTCAGCTGCCCCTTTCTGATGTTAAGTATAAGCCTTCTCCTTCTTTGTAACCTATCTATGACCTCATCGTTGCTCACATGCTCGGTCCATGATATCCTTAGCATATATTCCAGCCACATGGCAGGCATTTCAACACACACACACACACACACACACACACACACTCCGCTCAATATATATATATATATATACATTAATGCATGTTTCATTAAATAATATAGACAAGTTTTGTCTGTTTATTTTAAGTAAGTTACTGTCATATTGTCTGATAAGCTTAATAACATTATCATTGAAAGACGAAAGGAAATCACCATATTGATACATGTTTAAATCCACTCTAAGCTTTCGGCTTACATAAGCCATTATCAAAGATGACAATTATATTTTAATATATCAAACAGCACTCGGATGAAACAATAATGATAGTCTGTTTTTGTTGCATGAAAAATTTCAAAGCAACGGCTAACTCGTGTATACGAGACGCGGAAGCGAAAATCGCGTCGCAGCTCGTGACGTCACACATGACCACGCGAAGTTGAAAACGAGAAGTATTAAGTATTGGTATATATATATATATATTGAGTTTCCCTCTGTAAAAGGACTCTTTATAGATTTATCTATTTTAATCTAGAAGTTAATCTATATTTAATTCTAATCTGTTTTATCTATTATAATTTAATCTATAATTATTTTTAACATATATAAGTCTATCTAATCCTTTATATTTTAATCTATAATTAATCTATATAATCTTTAAATTTAATCTTGAGTTTAATCTATGTATTACCTTTTATTAATCTGTTATAAGATTTTCCCCTATATTGTAAAATTTTATTTTGGGCGATTACTTATCTATTTATTTTAATTTCTTCCTTTATCTTATCATTCTTTATATTCAGGTTTTTCTTCTTTATATACTAATAATGTCTTAATTCTTTTAATTTAATATTAAATTCCTTTGTTTAATATTAAAATTAAATAATAGTTTCAATATTAAATTCTAATTTTTCTTTTATCTACAATCTTAAAAATGTTTCTTTTTCTTAACTTTAATGATTGTATTTTCGTATTTACTTTTTTTCAATTTTAATTTTTTCCTTTTTGAACAAGAGATAACATTTTAAATATCCAGTGTAACCCGGATATAAGAGAGTTGTCGGGACCGGAGAAGAAGTCTCTTATATCCGGGTTTCTCTTATATCCGGGTTTGGTCTATTTTGTTTAGGTAAGTATGGCTCTAATTTGGGACCAGAGAAAATCTCTCTTATATCCGGGTTTCTCTTATATCCGGGTCTCTTAAATCCGGGTTACACTGTAGGTCATTGTTAATCTTCAACCGGTTTTAATTTCTGCCTAGACTTGTATATGTTATTTCTGTCTCCCTCTCTCTACTTGGATGTTTTTTTTTCTTTTTTTTTTCTATTTCCCTCTTAAATGCCTTTTACCTTATTTGTTGTTTGTTTGGGAATGGCTAACCGTAGCTCATTATGTTTTCCTCAGGACATTTTCCGCTCTCCGGTGCTGTAAGTAATCCATTTCTTATCTCCCGCGATCGTTCTTTTCTCAAAACTAATCGATTTCCTTCATTCGCGCAGAGAATTACAGTTGGTAAAGCCGCCCGTTAAAATTTCCCCGTTAAATGGTGACGCACCCCAAAATCGTAGCGATTCCCCTATCCGAGTTTTGGAAAATGCCATATAACGCTCACCTAAGACGTATGGAGTATCTCAGCGATGTCCCGTGTCATGTAACCTGGATAAGTTTTAATCATCGTTTCTATTTAGTAATCATCAACCGGTCTTTTCGGAACGTTCTCGATCTTTCAGATCAAACTTTCCACTTCTGAACCGATCGAACCACTTACGAACAATACATTCAGCTCTGGCACCATCTCCATAAATGGCACATATCTTTTTTACTGTTTGTTCAGGATTTTTCTTCTGGAAGAAAAGATCACCAAATGAAAAAATGCATCTAATTTTCCTACATTTTCACTTTTAGCGAAAAAAAAATTCAAATTCAAATTCCACCCACGAAAGACACGTTGAAATATTACTTTCGGAATATGTATATTTGTCCTTTGTTCGTTGTGATTTAATGGATAGCGGCTCGGAATGAGAACTAGGAGAACCGAGTTCGAATTCCAGTCGAATCCATTACATTCACTTACGCGCAATTACCCTTGGGAAAGGTATGAATCCATCTTCTCCCATCAGCTGTGTGTTAAATAGCAGGACAGACTGAATTCTATATCCTTGGTTGCCAACTGGTCTACCGCAGAAAGATAATGGCAACCTACTGCCTAGTCAATCATGGATCGAAAGAGACATGATCGTCCAATCGTGTATCACATATGGCACTTAACAGAAAGAGTCAACAGTGATTTAGATGAGAAAATTGTGGAGAGACATGATCACCCAATCGTGTATCATGTATGGCACTTGACTGACTGACTATTGAATAAATCTCTTCTTATTTATAGATTATAACAATTTCAAGTCTTTTGCATGAAAGCAGTAATGAAAATTTTCGAGTGCATTTTTAAAAAAATCAATTCACTCCAAGCAAGGTGATAATGCCACTAAGACGCAAGGGGCCACTGGGAGTTAAAGAGAATGAAAAGGCTTTAGAAGAAACCGGAAAGCCAAATTCAGAACAAGAAACAAGGGATAAACCTCTATTCCTGTTCATAAGACGGGGAGGAGTATGAACCGGATGATAGGCGAACCTATCTACTCCTATTAATAGTTTTGTACTCTTTCCATCATATCAATCAATCAATCAATCAAGCTTCCGTTGACCAAATGTAAATGTTGGTGAATGCTGCCATAATTCTTGCATTCAGTTCATCTTTGGTGTTACAAGGAGTTTTTATTGATTTCTCGATCAACTACGCCACGCACGTAATAATCAAGGGTGGGTTTCAAGTTAGGAGTTAGGTGGCCAGATGTAAGCTGTGATGTGGTCGCAGAAATTATCTGACAGTCATGCTTTTGTTTTTTTTGCTTATGTGGCATGGTGTAGAGTCCTCTTATTCGACAGAGAGTCTTCCAGCAGCCACCCTCTTGACACAGGGCAACACTATCCCCTCAAGGCACTTGTTGTAGACCTCTGTGTTGAATCTGAGACCCACACCAATTGTGGGAACATGAATGGAGGCATAACGTTGCCATCACTAGTGATTACTCCAAACACCTTCGTAATCGCCATTAGTTTCATCCAACTCTTTCCGAATCCTCTACACTGTCCTCAGTTGACACCCAAACACACTGAAATGTTCGCATTGGGGCTTTCCGACGCGAATACCAAGCAGTGCAGCATGGCGTTTCCAAACTTCTGTCGGAGTGAATTGCATAATGGTGCTCTTTTTGTCGCAGACGATCCCCAACTGAGACTACTATACTGTGCAGTCGACATCAAAAACAAACAACGCGCGAAATTAAAAATATAAGATGGCGACAATTTACCCATCACGCCCATATATATATATATATATATATATATATATATATATATATATATATGTATATATATATATATATATATATATATATATATGATGAAAAAATCTTTCCGACTTTTTCAAAACAAAAATGAAATCGAAATGTTTTTGTTGTTATAGTTACATTAAAAAATCCAAATTTAAAAAGATAGACGCTTCTGTCTAAGCCTTTTTTTCTGGTTAATGTAAATTACCTTTATAGTAAGGGTTTTTTTTAGCATGAAACAGACTGTCGCCTTTAAGTGTTGACTTCTATGTTCACTTTTATATATATATATATATATATATATATATATATATATATATATATATAATTAATTCATCCAGTCTGATAGAAACCTCAACAGAATGCAGAAAGCACTGGACTGCCGTTTCGTCCTATATTTGGGACTCATCAGCAATGCGCTTCCACTACTGAGAATTGAAACCCTGACAGTTAGGTTGTCAAGCATCATCATACCAACTGTTCCAATGGGCCTCGGTGACGAAGAGATTGCAAATCAGACTCAATATAGCGCCGCTCGCTCACATATTCCGTGGTGGAATCATACTGAGTTCTCTGTAACCATAGGACTGTGCCCCTGGAGCCACGACTAATCTCACCAAGCCGCTCACTCTACAGCATTAGAAGCCGGTTCAAGCGATGATATACACAGATAGTAATTATTAGGAGGATTTGATAATTATATTTTAATTAATACATCGAGTCTGATAGAAACCTCAACAGAATGCAAAAAGCACTGGACGGCCGTTTCGTTCTATATTTGGGAGTCATTATTCATAAAATGAAATTCATAGTAGTCAATCATAAAGCAATAACCCTACCTGTAATTGTAGGGTAAAAAAACGAATGTCCAGTAATAGAAATGTGTATGACGGAATAGGTGGTGTGTGAAGCCACGAAAATATAAACCTGAAAAAGGTTTATACTGGAATATCTATAGGATGTTGGAAACAACGTCTATATAACCATCACCATTCCTTCAATAACAAATCCTTCAAACATCAAACAATACTGTCTCAGTATTATTGAGAACTTGTGGATAATGGCTCCACCCTGCAATTGAAATTGAAGAGGTCATGAACTCCTAACAATTTCAGAGACAGATGTGAATTTTGCATTAAGGAGAAAATCTTTATAATTAAATATAATAACTCGGAAGAATTGTTAAACCATCGCAAATTAATTATCTTCAAATGCAGACACAAATATCGATTCAAAGTCTCAAACAATACCTATTTAGGGAGACTTGTCCTTGAGAACTCCGAAATCTGATTTAACACTAATACGTACTAATACATATGGTCACTATGTGGGATTCGATGTGTATGTTTGTTTGTGTATGTATATGGTATATGTGTTTATGTGTATGTATGTGTATATTTGTGTGCATATATATATACACACATACACACACACACACACACACACACACACACACACACACACACACACACACACACATATATATATATATATGTACATGTATATATGTGTGTATGCGTGTGTATGTATATTTATGTATTTGTTACTATATGTGTATGTACGTGTATCTGTATGTACCGGTATGTATATATGTGTTCTTGTATCTGTATGTGTATGTGTGTGTCTATGTGCATGTGTATGCATATGGATATATATGTATATATATATATATGAATATATGTGTATTTAAATGTATGTGTATGTATATGTAGATGTTTCTTTGTGTGTATGTATAAATGTATATATGTGTGTATGGGTATGTTTGTGTTTATATCTATATGTGTATATGTATGTATATCTGTGTGTATATGTATGTATATATAAACCTATATATGTGTGTATATGTAGGTATTTGTGCTATATGGATCTGATTATAGTATATATTTGAGTGAATATTAAATTTGTGTATACATTTATTTATGTGTGCATGTGTGTATGTATATGTGTATGTGCATGTATATGTATATATATGTATATGCACATATATATGTAAATGTATGTGTTTATGTGTATATGTGTATATATGTATATATGGGTGTATATGTGTGAATATTTATTTGTACTTAGTTGTGCGTGTATTTATGGTTTTGTATATATATATATATATATATATATATATATATATATATATTGATTGATTGATTGATTGATTGCTTATTGTTTACATAACTAGACATATTGTGTTTTTGTTGTGGAGATTATGTTCTTCTATAT
This sequence comes from Acanthosepion pharaonis, assembly GCA_903632075.3. Classification (NCBI taxonomy): domain Eukaryota; kingdom Metazoa; phylum Mollusca; class Cephalopoda; order Sepiida; family Sepiidae; genus Acanthosepion; species Acanthosepion pharaonis. Next base: position 1,059,110 of record CAHIKZ030003164.1, on the reverse strand, counting down.
GCTTACCATTAGAAGGCATAAGTTTTCTGAAGATTGTTATATATGTACTGTTGTTATGTATATATATATATATATATATATATATATATATATATATATATATATAGATATATATATTAGATGTACTTGAATTTATTTAGTTTATATTAGTATATAATTGTATATTTTCCTTCTTAGTAATTTTGTGTTTTGTTTATTTTACCTTTATTCTATTCTATATTATTATTATTTCTATTATGAAGCCGTCCTTGGTATGATGATAAACTGCATCCGCATCCTGGGTAAGACGATAAACTATGTCCAACAGCAAGGCCTCTGATCAGGAGGTTTTGAGGAGTGTGGAACAACCTCTTAATTGCTGGTGTTCCCAGGTCCACCCTGATCCGGGGTGGTAGCACCTGTTAGGGTCCCAGCCATGGGCAAATAGTTAACACCCACACCCAGATCTTGTCCTGGGTATGACGATAAACTACAACAGCAAGGCCTCTGATAATATGTTTTTGAGAAAATAATGTTGCCAGCTATACGTTTTTGAGGAAAAAATATTAATAGAAATAGATTTTTGACAAAGCAAAAATATTACCAGGAAAAAAGAAATTTTCGGCATTAAATGACCCATTGAGGTTTATATGCCGTAAAACAAAACAAACCAAACCAATCTAATATGAAGGTTTTTATGCTTAATTTTATTCCTGTTTAATAATATCTTTTTCTCTTTATATTTATTATTTCCTAATTAAAAAAAAAATCTTTAATGAAAAATAGTATATATATATATATAAATATATATATATATATTTTAAAAAAATTCCTTACATCATTTTTCTCTAAGAATATAATTATTATTATTAGTATTATTCCCCCTCACCCCCCCCAAAAAAAAAAAGTGTCATAATTGTCTGATTACATGCTGTGGTCTGAAAATGTATTCTTTTGTAAACAGAAGATTGCAAGTGTCTAGCCATTTTCCACTAATTTATTTCCTGTCTTTTCTTCCTTTTCCTTGCTCTCTTTGTCTAGTCCCCTTTCTATTTTCCTGTGCATATACTTGATAATTAGGTCAACATATCTACTCTCTCCATTACACTTTCAATATCTCTCTCTTTTTTCCCTTCCAAATTTTGTTTACCTATCCTTCTTCTCCCTATCACCTTATCCCTTTCTTAATACATATCTTTTTCCATCTCTCCCTTCCCCATTTTAAACCTACCTTCTTAAACAAATTTATGCATAAATTAATAATAATATATATGTTGTGCCATAGTACCAATTCTTTGGTAATGGACTCTCCCATAGATAATGGGTGGGAGTGGCGGTGGCAAGTCTGGCAGAACGGTGTTGAGAACGTCAGTCGAGATTCGGACATTTGAAAGTACCAACCATCACGACTAGATTTGCTGCGTCATTGACTATTGTATTCCAATTTCCTAACGTCTTGTACGACTTATTAGAAATACAAGCCTCCACTGTGAAAATACTCCACAACAATATATATATATATTTTCTGCCTGGAAAATGTGTTATCCGTTTATTTGTATTTGAATGTACGGTCTGATTAATTAGGATCGAAATCTCGGCTCTAAGGAAATAAATTATCACCATGAGATCTTATAGTCTTCTTTTTCATAATAATAATGAATATTTGCTCTGTTTTTACATTGAGTTCTCTGGATTATATCCTTTTGGAATTATCCATATGGATTAACAAATAATATCAGTATATATATATATATATATATATATATATATATATATATATATATATATATATATAAAAAAAAAAGAGGCTTAAACACTAATATTCCATGGTCATAATTTATTACACTGGAATCGTAAATACGATCCAATTCATCAGACCTACATTGTATGTGTATATTAACCACTAATATTATCTCTCTCTCTCTCTCTCTCTCTATATATATATATATATATATATATATATATATATGTGTGTGTGTGTGTGTGTGTGTGTGTATGTGTGTGTGTGTGTGTATTTAGGCAGCAATACATCATTCATGCATTTAACTAAATACGACAGACAAGGTGCTTTGATTTAGTTTTTTGCGCAATTTCAATGCGATCTAATAATTTTCTTCTTTTCAGATGATATAAAAACTGTTTGAATGTTCTTTTTTTCCGAGCACTTTCGGCTATAAATTTAGCCATTTTCAAGGATTAAATATTTTAACTGTTAAATAATAGTTTGATGCATGTATGTATTTATATAATGTTTTCATTTTTCAAAACACGGTCAAGATATTGTGTCCATGCTCATAGTTGTTATTACTGAGTGTTGGCTTTTTGTTTTTATTAATAAGACTTCCATTATTTTTAGCCCTTTTTGCATGTAGATGATGTTATTATATTTGTATTTTTAACAAGTATGTTACGAATAGGGTCCGGTAGGTCTCCATGAATATTTAAATGACATTTTATTTACTAATTATTTATTTCTTCCTCATCAATAGGAGTAGATAGGTTTGCCTATCTCCCGGTTTACAGTCTTCTCTGGCCTTTAGAACTGGAATAATGGTATATTGCTTGTTTCCTGTTTAAGAATAGGTTTTCGATACCTTCTAAAGTCATCGAAGGTCGTTCAAAATGTCCTCACACAGAAAGAAGAGCCATAGCTGAACATTTTTGTTGTGGCAACACACTACCACTTCATATAAAACTAGAAAAAATAATTCAGATTTCTGTTTAAATTTCTGTGAGTGAGGCCCACACAAAGGTGAGAGGCGTGTGACAAATCTAAAAATGGACAAAACAGAAGCTGAACAGGAATAAAGTATCTGCAAAAGAAAGGTATGCCACCCAAGGAAATCCATGAAGACACTTGCTGAGGACGCCCCTTCCTATGCAACTGTGAAGACGTGGGCTACGGAATTCAAGCGAGGCGGCGACAGCACAGAAGATGACCCTCGGTCTGGTCGTCTAAAAACTTCAACTGCTGATGAATCAGTCATTCACCGCATGGTTTTAGATGACAGACGTCTCACTGCCCAGCAGATAGCTAAGTCCATAAATATTAGTTCTGGTTCACTTTTGAGTCACTTCCAGGCTGACTTTGAGAATTTCCACAGCAGATTAGTAGCTCAAGATGAAACTTGGATTCACAACTTAGAACCTGAATCAAAGATTCAAAGCAAATAGTGGAAACATTCTGGTTTTCCATCCCAAAGAAGTTTAAGCAGGCAGCGTCTGTTGGAAAGGTGATGGCTTCTGAAAGTGTAATCATGTAGACTAACTGGAAAAGGGAAAAAACTATTAATGGACAGTACTAGTGTTCAGAATTAAAACAACTTAAGTAAGTGGTCAAGTCAAAATGCAGAGTGAAGGTGAGGGTAGGTGTGCTCTGACTCTAGGATAGCACACCTATTCACATTGCTCAGGTTGCAGTAATGAGTCAGTGACCAAAGCAGTGATAAATTATCTACAAAAGGAATGTACGATACCCAAAGAAATCCATGAAGATATGGTACAAACACTTGCTGAGGGCCCAACTTCCTATGCAACTGTGAAGAAGTGGGCTGCGGAATTCAAGCGAGGAAGGGACATTACAAAAGTTGATAGTCGGTCAAGTTCAAAAGCCTCAACCACTGATGAACAAGTTGATACCATGCAGCGTATGTTTTTGGGTGTTCAGAAACTTATTGCCCAGCAGATAACTCTGTCTATAGACATTAGTTCTGGTTCGGTCTGTACTGTTTTAACTGAGATCTTGGAGATGAGCATGCTGTCTGCAAGATGGGTGCCAAGAATGCTGACACCAGTGCAGAAGCTGAAAAAGGTTAACATTTCCAGGACATTTCTGACTCACTTCCAGGCTGACTCTGAGAATTTACACTGCAGATTAGTAACTCAAGATGAAACTTGGATTCACAACTTAGAACCTGAATCAAAGATTCAAAGCAAACAATGGAGACACTCTGGTTCTCCAACCTGAAGAAGTTCAAGCAGGTATCGTCTGTTGGCAAGGTGATGGCATTTGTTTTTTGAATTCTGAAGGCATAATTATGATAGACTACCTAGAAAAGGTTTAAGCATCGTTAGATCAAGTGCATTGATGTTAAGGGGGACTATACTGAAAAATAGTGAAAAACTCTTTTGTTTCTCCAACTTCTCAAGCGTTGAAGAATTTTTTCCTTCTCTAATATGAGTGTTCCGTCCTTTGATTTTAGGTCTCCTGTTGACGAGCATGTCTTCTGTCCTGTTAGTTGCTTTATTTGTTTGTGCATATATCATTTGTTGGTGGTATACAATCTCTCTATTTCTGCACATTTTTTGTTTAGCCACACTTCTTTAGCTTGCATGCATTTGGTTCTTATTTCATTGTGTAATTTTCTGTATTCTGTTCCGCATCTTGGCAGTGTTTGCATCATGTCGCGAATCTCTTCAGTCATCCTTTCGTTTTTTTCTTTTTCGTTAACTGAGATCTTAGGGATGAACATGCTGTCTGCAAGATGGGTGCCAAGAATGCTGACACCAGAGCAGAAGCTGAAAAGGGTTGACATTTTCAAGACACTTCTGATTCACTTCGAGGCTGACCCTGAGAATTTCTACCGCAGATTAGTAACTCAAGATAAAACCTGGGTTCGCAACTTCGAATTTGAATCAAAGATTCAAAGCAAACAGTGGAAACATTCTGGTTCTCCACCGTCGGAGAAGTTCAAGCAGGCAGCGTCTGTTGCCAAGGTGATGGCTTTTGTTTTTTGTATTCTGAAGGCGTAATCATGATAGCCTACCTGGAAAAGGGAAAAAAAACTATTAGTGGACAGTACTATGCATCAGAATTAAGAGAACTGAAGGAATCAATCAAGTCAAAACGCACAGGGAAGCAGAGGGCAGATGTACTATTGCTCCAGGGTAACGTGTCCACTCACACGGCTCAGGTTTCAGTAGCTGAATCAGCCAACTGTGGCTTTGAATTGCTACTTGCATCCCCTTTGCAGATGTAGCTCCATCTGACTTCTTCCTCCCACCTGCGCGGTCGCCATATTGGGAACAATGATGAGATCATATGTGCCATGGAGAAGGTTTTGGAGTACCAAGACGCCACCTTCTTCCGTGGTGGGATTGCAAGTCTTAAGCATCGTAAGATCAAGTGCATTTTCTAACTTCTTATGGGTAAGGCTTAGAACTTTTGAATGACCCTTGTACTTCTAACGTCTCCGCCTTAACTTTTATTTACTAATTATTTATTTATTCTTTTTTTCTCTACAATAGGTGTAGATAAATTCGCCTATCATCCGGTTCACACTGCTCCCCGATCTTTCGAACAGGAGTAGAGGTTTATCCCTTGTTTAGGATTGTATTTCTGATTTCTTCTAAAGTCTACTTCAACTCTATACTTCTAACATCTCCGTTTGAACCATGGAATGTTATTTAGTAACCATTTGTTTCTTTTTTATCCTCTTCCTCTCTATAGGAGTGGGTAGGTTCGACTATCGCCCGGGTCTCACTGCTCTATGGTCTTTTGAACAGGAGTAAATGTTTATCCCTTCTTTTCGGTTTAGGATTGGGTTTCCTGTTTCTTCCAACCTTTTTTTTTCTTTCATTCTCAGTAGCCCATTACGTCTCATTATCGTCTTACTTTGGGTGTTGTGATTTAAATAAAAAAAAGAAGTTAAATATTTTCGTTTAAATTTTCCGCGTTCTTAGATTTAAAGCCATAATAACTGCCATATTGGTGCTTACAAATTTAAAATAATAGTGATTCGGTACATATCATGACAAAAGAAATGGCTATTTTACATCAGTAAGGTAAACCGTGTTCAAATTCCAGTCGAATTCATTACATTCACTTACGTGCTAATACCCTTGGGAAAGGTATAAATCCTCTTCTTCTCCCCGTCAACTATGGGCAAATAGCAGGACAGACCGGGTTCTATAGCCTTGGATGGCAACTGGTCTATCGCAGAAGGAAATGCCAACATACTGCGGGAAAAACATCTGCTTCTTCAGTCATGTATCGAAAGATACATGATCGCCTACGCGTGTATTATGCATGGCACGTAACTGACTGAAGTTATTCTTGTAAAAAGTTGAATGTCTAAATGGTTACAGGTAATAACTTTTCATAAATCTCGATGTGAAAATTCTAATCAATAGAAAACTGCATTTGACGTAATGTTCTGTTATCACGTTACAGAATTAATCGGCGTTAACTATTTTCATATAATGCGATGAGTCCAAGAGACAAGCTCAGGATGTCGTCTGCTATGTGGAAAGGATCAGCTCACAAACGATAGGAGAGAACAATTGGAATCATCTCGTCGTGTTTGGCGAAAGAGAGTACCCAGAGGAGGGATACCTTCATAAGAAGTGTTTTTGTGAAGCTTAGCATAACTTTTTGTTATCCAACTCTCTCTGAATAAAGTTTTATTTTTTGTATACACGTTTCTTAGTTAGAATTAGATATAGGGCTGAAATGGGACAAGAAAATACTCAAAAAAAAAAGAAAAAAAAAGAAAGAAAAACAATTTTTATTCTCTACTGTCATACACGACAAGTAGCCAAAGCGATGAAGAAAAGTCACCCAGAATAAAGTGACAGTTGAAGGGAATATTTATCTGACAGGCGCTCACGAAGATCTTGGCGTGTTAAGATAATAGCACCAGAAAAACGCTAATTGTAATTCTAAAATAGTATCGTAACAACATCACTCTCTCTCTCTCTCTCACACACACACACACACACACACACACACACACACACACACACACACACACACACACACACACATCTTAGACTAAGTATGTTTATGTCTATGTTAGTCTGTTCATATCTATCTATCTATCCTATTCTGTTCAAATCTATCTATTTTTGTTCATATCTATCTCTCTATCTATCTGTTATTCTGTTCAAATCTATATTACTCTATTCCTATCTATCTATCTTAGTCTGTTCATATCTATCTATCTATCTATCTATCTATCTATCTATCTATCTATTTTAGTCTGTTCATATCTATCTATCTATCTATCTATCTATCTATCTATCTATCTATCTATCTATCTATCTATGTTCTGTTCATATCTATTTTAGTATATTCATATCTATCTATCTATCTATCTATCTATCTATGTTCTGTTCATATCTATTTTAGTATATTCATATCTATCTATCTATCTGTCTATCTATCTATCTATCTATCTATCTATTTTAGTCTGTTCATATCTATCTATCTATCTATCTATCGATCTATCTATGTTATTCTGTTCATATCTATTTTAGTATATTCATATCTATCTATCTATCTATCTATCTATCTATCTATCTATCTATCTATCTATCTATCTATGTTCTGTTCATATCTATCCATTTTACTCTATTCATATCTATCTATCTATCTATCTATCTATCTATCTATCTATCTCGTTCTATAAATCCCATTCTATAAGTCCCATTCTATAACTAATGCATGCTTTTATTTTTGGCCACCAACAATTGCCTTTCTTCTAGATTTTAAGGTAGAGATCGAGTTTCGAAACTTAAAATACAAATGTTATTATTGTTCCATTTCCTCCGTTTACCAGAACTTTCTGTGTTACTACAAATGCAGTTCTCTGAAGAATTAGCAGTTTTGACGTATTTAACGTCTAACATTGAAAACAATGATCCCTCCAAGAATTTACAATAATAATTTGCATTTATCTTGACATAATCATCAACTTTGAAGTGGCCTGTGATTTTTCAAAAAGGTTTCTCCGCATTTCTTCTGTCGACTAAGTAGTGTTGGTTAGTTATTCCAATGAACGGTTCAACTACTAACTCAACTTTTAAACCTAAGTCCATCCAATGTAGTTCTACTTTCATTAGTAAAAAAATACATTTAAGAAATCAGGTTAATGAGCACCGGGCCGTGGTTTATTTATCAGTAAGCTCATTTTGAAGGTTATTTCTGTTATTTATTCACTAGGTGTCCGAAAATTTGTGATGAATTTCGATCTTAACACAGCGTCTCAACATTTCGGTTGAGTTCCATCTTAACTCGATGTCGCAAATGTTTCCTCAATGTCCCAATTTTATGGCACTATGATAAGTTTATCAAATATAAAAATGTATAAATTACTTCAAATTAGTGCTGAAAAGCGTGTCTTTCCGATCATTTCTACTCAAGTGAGTTTGTTTCTGTTATTTTCAATGTGGCTCCTTTGAGTTATTTTTAGGCCTTTACGCCCCTGCAAGACATTATTTCTAGACAGATATCCAACCAAGATTAACGATTAGGTGAGGATTTGTGACTGTGGGTTAGCCAAAACTACCAACGTCCCCCGTACAATGTAGCCTACCCAATTTCGTTCACAAAGCTTGCGTCAATCCATGATATAGTTTTAGACACTCCTTAACAATAACGCATGCAGGGATCGTCCCCGCGTGCCGATATTATAAAGAAAACACCTCTTTGACTAATCAACCATAGTGAGATTCGAACACGGGTCTTTACCCATTTAGATACACACCCATTCATTTATACCGTTGAAGAAGACATATCAGAGTTGATTTCACAGTTTCAGCGGATTTCAAAGAAAGTGAGGTTTATGACCACATCATGTTAAAACACCAGTTTCTGTACGATAACCGAAGTTCAGCAACGTCGGTCCTGGTCTGTACCTAGATGGGTGACCACTTGGGAATACTAGGTGCTGTAAGCTTAAATGTGCGGGTGGTGTAATAGATAATGGCTCGGAATCGTTCATCGGAGAGCCGAGTTCCAATTCCAGTTCGTTATATTTACTTACGCGCAAATACTCTTGGGAAAGGTATGAATGCACCTTTTCTTCCCCCAGTTATGGATTAAATAGTAAAACTTATATCCCTAAAACCATTAGTAACTCCAAAAAATGAAATAAATTAAATAAATAAAATTGCCTACAAAATATATAGATTTCAGCATTAAATAACCCATAGACGTGTTCATATTCCGCTAAACAAAAACAACCAAAATCAAAGAAAGTGAAAAGATAAATATCTTGAGGAAGTTGTGGAACATGAAAGTGACAGTAGTTCCAGTCATTATCAGAACACTAGGAATAGAGAAACCTTAAAATTAGGGGAAGAGTTAGAACGATCCAGATGACGCCGCCATTGTTGAAAACTGTTCGATTACTGAGGAAGATGTTGGAGTATTGAGGAGACTTGTCATTTGATCTCCAGTGTAAGGTACTAATTACTACTGATGTGAACATTCAATACTACTACTACTACTACTACTACTACTACTACTACTACTAATGACAAATTATTACCCACTTCAAAATAGATGACCTGATCTGCTTTCTGCAAATTTGATTTGTTGATATCTTTCATGTAATGCGATTAGTCCGAGAGAAAAGCCCCGGATGTCGCCTTTCATGTCGCAGGGATCAGCTCACAAACGAAAGGTGAGATAAATGGATACCAGTTTGGAATATCTGGTCACGTTTGGCGGCGAAAAGCATCTAGAGAAAGGATGTCGGCCCAAGAATTATTTTTGCGACTAATAGCATGTCTTTTCGTCATCCAATTCTCTCTGAATAAAGATATTTTTTTGCTGTCTACACATTTCCGTTTCTAAAGTAGAAATAGATATATGACAGAAATAAAAAGAAAGAAATTTTTTTTTATTTATAAATAACCTTTTTTTTTATCGCGTTTAACCAGTATAAGGCACAAGAGCCACTCAAGGTAGATGGTTACTGAATTATGTGTGCGATATAAGCGTAGGAAGAGGAAATAAAAAGTGAAGTTCGCGGTATATGGCAGATAGCTAACGACTGGCTCCAGAACTGAAGAGGTTAAGATTGTTCTGCTCGGGGAAGCATCCACATGGGGGTCTGTTCCATAAAGTTCTCTAGAAGAAGCTTTCTGATTCGAAAGCCTTTCTTACCGATGTCCCTGTGAAACACATTTTAACTGAATGTACTCAGGTATCCCCCCTCCCGTAAGACATAAATACTATAAAGAAACCAACACGGGAAAACTATTTGAAAATACAGAAACCATCCACATAATGTCCTACATTAAAGAAATAGGTTTATAATAAAACATAAACTGCTGACCAAAATCTTAAAGCCAATGAAAATAAAGAAAAATATACTTTTGTGTTGTTAGACTCAACAAATTATTTGAGTAAATCTTCGAAAACTGAAAATAAGAAAAATAAAAATAAAAATTGATTTTAATATCTCCAGTTTGTAATTCGTTTTTTTCCTTTTGCTAACAACCATGCATTCTGTCTTCTTGCAATTGATGTTTATTCCTTTCTTCTCGCTTTCTTCTGTAGGAGTTCTTGTAATTTTCTTTCTGTGTCTGTTATCAACACTGTGTCATCTGTATATCCTATGTTGTTAAGATTGTGGCTGCCAGTAATGAATCCTGGTAGGACTTCTCGTTCTCTCAGAATCGCCTTGTTCTAATATCCATCCTAAATATATCAATATTGCTGAACAGTTCCAATAAATATTCTAAGTGATATATCGTCGACATTTCCAGGGAGAAGATCGACCTTGAAGAGAATTGGAATCCTGTCAAAGAAAGGCACGACTCTTCACCGCAATTTCAAGGTCCTTTGAAGCCATCCTAAGTGATATATCTTCGACATTTCCAGGTGAGAAAATCGACCTTTGCTTAATCTATAAAACACAATTACACGTCTTTCTGCATTTGTATTGCTCTTTTTTATAACATTCAGAGTGTAAATATCGCATTCCTCGTTCCAGTGTTTCCGGCCTGATTCTGCTCCGTGGTCTATTTGCCATCATCATCATCTCGCGCTTTTTGTCTCTCGGTGGTGGTAATAGTGAGGTGGCATATCTATGCATGTAAATTGTTTCACTTAATTCTTCTTATCAAGTTTTAACTTAGTATAAGTCGCGGTACCTCTTATCTTAAGAAATAAAAAAAAGAAAAAAGAAAAGAACGAGCGGAAAATTAATTTAAACTTGCCACAGCAGTCTTTTACTCAGCAAAAACTTCCACTAAATGCAGCAACCTCGACAAGTAATACTAAATTAATAAGCAAATTATCAGTACAGACGTATATATATATATATATATGTATATAAATGTTTTTTGTTGCGACGCGTTTCGTCCTTTAGGACTTAATCGGACTAAATTTGTTATGTTGCTGCGACTACAGATCGGCTATATTAAAAAAAAATGAAAAGACTAAAATTCCCAGCATCCCTCGTTCATGAGCATGCGTAGTCGCATCAACATAACAAATTTAGCCCAATGAAATCCTAAAGGACGAATCGCGTCACAAGAAAACCTCTCCCACTTTGTCATATATTTTAATATATATATATATATATATATATATATATATATATATATATATATATATATTATAATAAAAGAAAGCAGTTCAATATAACGTATTCTAACACAAACACCCCTTTAGAAATAATCTTTAAGTATACAAGTACGAATTTAATCTTTAAGTATACAAGTACGAATTTAACGCAAAAAATGCCGAAAAACTTTCTATCGTTGATAAAAAAAACAAAAAACCAGACGACATGCGTTGAACGGATGTCAAATTCGTTGAAAAATGCACCCCTATCCTCCCTAAACTTAACCTCTTTTTCGAACGTAACTCATAATTGATACAACAATAGTTAATAAAAATGAACACGCTACCGCCCCTGTCTAAATGATTGGATTTCTCTGTATCCTTGGAAGCAAAAAATCATGAATTGTATGTGCGTTTAAAACTCAGTAAATTTAAAAATAAGTTATTCCAAAATTCCTTTGAAGATGAAACAGAACTAATGCTTTTAATTTAATTATGTAATTAAATTTGAAGTTTTTAGCGTCGGTTTTTGAAACATGGTAATTCGTGTGTAGCGAAGAAACCATATTTTAAATCAGTTAATTTATTATATATATATATATATATATATATATATATATATATAATATATATATATATATATTGAAGATTGAAGGTTCAAAAGACAAAATTAGATGACTGGAGAAGAGATGAAAATGAAAAAAATAGCCATTATTCAAAGGTCAGAGGATTCATACATTTAAGACTGGCAACGTCAATTGATGGAATTCTTGACCAAAATTTTATTAAGATTTGTAGAAGTAGAAATAGGAGTTAATATCGAAAGCATCGAAATAGCTGTATTATTAAAAGTGGATTCAGACAAGCGCAGGCTGTGTAACAACGAGGTGGGAAATCTCACTCATATCATTAGCACTTTGTAGAATGCTTGCGTAGAATAAATAAAAGCGCCGTCATCAAATAGCGACCTCACATCTGCATTGGTACCTATGTCGGAAATATGAACTTGAAGTCGGCTAGAAATGCCACCGCCACAAGCCAGAGATCGTTATCGAAGACGACCAAACTTGTAGGATTTCAACATCTGCGTTGTTTAGGTTACCAAATCAGACATCGCTGTCGTTGCCAAAAAAAAAAAAAAAAACCAAAAAAACAAAAAACAAAGACAAAACAAAGCAAAAAATACAAAACAAAACAAAAAAAGAAAAAGAAAAAAAAAAAAAAAAAAAGAGCAACCCCCCACCAAAAAAAAAACAAAACAAAACAATAAAATGTTTCCTCGTCCAATTGACTGTTCCTGATTATCGTAATATCAAGACCAAAGAGATTGATAATCTTGAGATATACACCGGATTCAAGTTGCTAGAATATGCGGCGCTCAGGCCACTGTTGTCCCAGTTATCATTGGGACACTGGAGTCTATGAGATAACGTGAGATAACCGGCAAAATCGCTTTAGAAGTTTGCGTTACTTTGCATTGTAATAAATCTACAAAAGGTATTCTCTGACTGAGGACGTACGAATGACTTGATGCGGAACACCCATAATGCAAGATCCCCAATTGAAAACGAAAACATGGGAACGTAAGTGCCATACGTAATACACACTTGGGCGATCAAGTCTCTTTTGATATATGCATGATTAGAAAGAAAATAGGAGATTTTCCCGCTGTTTCTGTGTTTTCTGTGGTAGATTGGTTACCAATCATGGTTACAGGATCTTGTTTGTTCTGCTATTCAACCTATGATTCCAGGGAGAAGAGAGGGTTTCATACCTTTTCCAGGGGTATTTGAGCGTAAGTGAATGTAACGAAGCTGACTGGAATTCGAACTCGGCTCTCCGATTTCACTTTTCGAAACGTTATCCATTACGGCACGCAGCACATCCAAAATAATTTTAGTACTAGTTGAATATTTGTGAAGTGTATTTGCGTTGTCGAGTTCGCTTTAACGCAGAAGATATAATAAAGAATATTGTCAATTTTAAACTGAGAGAAAATGAAGAATTTATTTGTGAAATTTTCATCTGGTAGCACAAAGATCAATCTAGAACGTAATTAAGTCTAAGACACTCCGTACCATTTCCACAGAGTCAAATCATCCTTATTTTCTTTGTATTCCAATTGTAAGGAGAAATTTCCACTCAGCCTATTTTTCAAGTACTGATACTTTGCGGAACGGACCCCTGCGTGGATGCTTCCTTGAACAATCTTAAAAATCGTTCATGCAGTCTTGTTGCGGAAGACTTATTTTCCACTCTACAGCCTCTTTCCCCACAGACGCAAAGTTGAAAGCCTATTGCTACACTGCCTCTATTCCTATGGCAAATGTTCAAATGAACACTATTGTTTTGTTTTACCAGTTGATAACTTTATAGCTACGTCCACGAAATCGAATCAGCCTCATTTTCTCTGTATTCCCAATATAAGTAGACTCTTATTTCAATTCTTATTTTCTCTTCAAGAAATGAAGCTTTATAGAACAGGCTCCCGTGTCGTGGCTTCCCTGAACATTACAAACGTAACGTCTCCAAGTCCAGCATCAATTATCATCTGTTCTCTTAATCTTCATTTTATACCACATCTTTCCATTCATATCACACACCCTATTCATCATGACCATTTTAAAAGTAAACATCTACCTTGAGGGACACTCGGACCTTGTTTTTGGTAAACTCCAGAATAAATATATATTTGCCATACAAAATTCATTGCATTTTGCCTATTACCCACACACGCGCGTGCGCGCACACACACACACACACACACACACATATATATATATATATATAATAGATAACACACACACACACATATATATATATATATCATTGCATTTTGTATATATATATATATATATATATATATATATATATATACATGAATTATTCATACAAAAACAAATGCAAAGGTTAATGATTTAATTATATACAACAATACATATATTTTCGTTGTCCTCTTATTACTGAGAGAAAAAACAAGAACAACATCTATTCCATACCTGAAGATGTCTGTAGGAACAGACGAAAGCTTGTAGTAAAAATAAGAACTAATGCAGCAGAAATTTATAGAAACAAGGATCTTTTCATTCATAACAGGTTCGGGTTTTTTTTGTATATTATTTGAATTGTTTGCGACGATGGATTTCTCGCCAATTAAATCATTAACCTTTGCATTTGTTTTTGTATGAATAATTCATGAATTTGTAAATTGATTGCACGTTTATCGATATATATATATATATATATATATATATATATATATATATATATATATATATATATATATATGCGTATATTTTGGCTGTATGTTTTCATTGAGACACGTTTCTTTGAATAGTTTAGACAAGTTCCAAAGGGTGTTCCAATAACTTGGGCCGATTTTAAATGTGAATTAAGTTTAAGCGTCTAATGATTTTTTTCTATTTTTTTGGCTGATATTATTTTCACACATAATTGCCATGACTTAAATAACATGATCCAAAAGAGAAATAAATAAATTTTCACCAATGACACTGATTTATTTACTGCTGACTTTGATCCGTCTTAATGAAACACCTTATATATATATATATATATATATATATATATATATATATATATATATATCTATCTTGCATATATATATATATATATATATATATATATATATATATATATATATAAAAATGCAGTGAAATTCGTATTAGGTTTCTTTTAAAGACCTATAAAGAAAATGTAGCTATTTCTAGAAACGTAGATATTTCTAGAAAAAAGACCATTGATTTTCCTATAATATTCCAGAAAATAGTTATCCATATTTGGATTCTGTCTAAGAAAGAGTTAAAGAAAAAAATGGAAAAATGAATATATTAAAAAGGCCTTGATGTTGATAGAGAAAGCTATGGTTGAAGTGAGTGAAGCAGACTTGCTGCGTTCAAAAACAAACATGAAAACAGTTTTAGCAAAGCAAATTTATTGTTTTGTTATTTTCCATTTCTGTTCAGCTAAAAGTCAATAAATTCTAAAATAAAAACACGACATATTGATTATTGTTCTACAAATCATAATGAAAAATAAAATCGCGATATATGTCAAAAATAAAAACAAACCATATGAATATGACTGCAAGAACGGAATATACAATGTTATTTTAATAAGACGAAGAATGTTCAATACAATATGGAAGTTTATATACTGTTTATATTTACTCGCTTGCGTTATATTTCATTTTATTTCTAATTAAAAAAGAAATGCATTTCAAGAAAAGCCATCGATGTGTATATATACCTTTGCCAGTGGCGTAGCTCGAGGATGTCGAAGGGGCGGTCGGCCTCGGGCGGTACATTTATGGGGGTGGCATTTTTAGGTTTGCTATATAAGCCTGTATAGGCTGTAATAAAAAAAAAGTACTGGGTGTCGGGACACTATTAACAGTTGAAGGATCTTTTCAATTTCGAGTAATTCAAACTATAGCATATGTATTTATGCGAACAATATTTAAGCCGAACATTAGAGATAATCCAGTGATGTATACAGGGCTGTTTTATCATTGTTGAAACCTGTGAACGGACCAATGGTGCGTTCTTTTAATGCTGCAGCTCCGTTGCGTATGGGAGACACATCTTTGTTGTTATCATACAAAGTCCAGTTATTTTCCTTGACAGAATAAAGGTTTAAGGGTATTTGTTGATTTATCTTTCGTCTTTTGAACTTGTTAATATATATATATATATATATATATATATATATATATATGTTGAAAGGGGGTCACTTTGTAATATGTAGTATTTTTGTGGAAGGCAGGGATTAGGGTAAGGTCGGCAAACTCAACGGCTGCCACATGCGGCACACTCTCTAGCTACGCCACTGACCTTTGCCAGAGTCGAGATGAAATAGCAAAATGAGTCGTAATTCAAGAACCTGTATATAGCTATTAAATTGTTTATGATCAAAACGGTTCCGTCAATTGGGAATTATCGGGGATGATTTGTTCATAGAAATAATAGATACATGTTAAAAGGACAATAATGATCTTTTGTTGTAAGCACATTGAACATCCTGCAAGTATTAGGAATATAATGCTGAAGTTGAAGGAATGTGGAACAATATATATATATATATATATATATATATATATATATATATATATATATAATATATATATGATATATATATATATGATAATATATATATATATATATATATATATATATATATATATATATATGATAAAGATATAGTTGTATGGTATGCCATATTTATGAAAAGTGCTCAATATCAGAGATAGCGCGTATGTATATATGCATAAGTTTATGCATAATATGAATATGATTTAGCGATAAAGTTTTGGTATTTTACTAACTATATTTTAGACAAAAAATTAAAATTTCTCTATATTTTCTATATTTTGAAAGTACGTAGAACAATCTTTTCGTCTAACTTTTTTCCAATCAACAAGCACTTGGCTTGCTATTTCTGTTATATATATATATATATATATATATATATATATATATGAATAAAGACAAAAGGAAAACTCATATTAGTCGACGCGTTTTATCCTCTGAGGGACTTTATCAATGCAAATGCAAGGAGTTTATTTTATATTTGCCTTGATAAAGTCCCCCAGAGGACGAAACGCGTCGGTTAAGTTAAGTTTTTCTTTTGTTTTTACTCATATTGTCCGTTTACAGATATACTCTTTTTGAAAATTTACACACACACATACGCATACACTCATACACATCCACACGCACACATATAATATTTATTTAAGAATTATAGCATAAGTATGTTATAGCATCATTACAAAATAACCGTTTTGTTTCAACACTTCTGGTGTCTTGTCAAATGAAGGTGTTGATTGTAAAATAAAAAGTTTTTAAAGATTTCAAAACCAACTACTACCGCCCTCCTGGGGGGAATATTTTTTGTAAGATTCAATTTGATTGGTCATTACATCTTACGTAAAAATATTATTCGCTCTACTTTGTATTGAGCACTTTTTAAAAAAATATTGTTTGTGGTTACTGGAATTTTATTCAATCTATACCATCTTTGTATTCGGATTATTCTCAGTAAATTTTACATGAATCATTATTATTGGTCAAGTTGTTCATTACTATGTCTCGATCGACCACAAGAAATGTCGGAGAACGTTTCGGTCGAAACATAGTGACAAAACCATCCATATGAGGATATGCTACACCACGACTTCTGAATGTAGGTCTATATGCACGTTGATGAGTCAGATTTTATATATACACGTGTAAATAAGTAAAAAAGACAAAAATAAATAAATAAATAAAAACAGATGACAATTGTCATGATTTGATATGTTTCATACACTTGTACCATCTTCAAAAACATTTTTTTTAAAAACACATTCAAACTCTGAACGCAAGTTACAACTAATTAAATTTACAAAAATTTCATTCACAAGTGTAACTTGTTTGTAAATCATTTTTTTCTGTTTAAATTTTCTGTTCAATATCGTCTTCTGACTTTTCAATAACTTAATAAGTTTCACTTATCAGTTATATTCGAATACGGAGCAGAAAGAACCAGATGATAAAAGTCAACATAAAACTCAGAAACCTCTGCTTTTTATGTTAATTAATGCTTTCTCTACCTGAAAGATTTCGAAAATCAATATGGCGGATATTCAGGGACTAAATATGGCAGCAGTTCCGACGGAAGGTAGGGAATCTAATAAAGGAAGTATAAAATTAAAATGCCCGTTTTATGCAGTTTATCTTATTTAAATGAACTTTATTCTTTCTGTTTAAAAAAATAGAAAGTATCTCTCGTGTAGTTCAGTGTAATTCTGCGTGGGGAAATGGAATAGACGGGGAGGCCGGTTATTTAAATTTTGATTTTTTCAAGCATAACTACTGTTATTACAGACAACTGGTTTATTTTATTTCCCACTTTTTTTTTCATCCTGTTCGTTTATTGCAACCTCTTCTCCGTCGTCTTTTTCTTCAGAAAACTAATGAATTTTGAATGAATTTTCCAACCAACCCTTTTATTCTAACCACTTCTATTTCAGATTTAAGAGCACACCTGCTTAAGGTCTGCCCAAGCAACTTTATTAGTCAGCCAAATCGATTAAAATAAGACAGTGGTAACCTGATGTATTTTTCAGCCTCTCCACTACATTGATATTCACTTGTCGTATAGCAATTTGTATCGGACCAATTACTAGTGCGTCACTCTTCATTGAGCACTTAATGAAGCTGATTTTGTTCAGTAAATCTGGACCTACTTCATGGCGGTTTTACTGAGCCATGAGACAATCAATAAGATAAGCATAAGATATCTTTTATCATAGATACCGCTGATAGAAGATGCGTTACTGACTCGTGTGCATAAACAACCTTTTACAACGTGAAGACTTGTGAGTAAAAACAGCCTTTTTAATATCCGCTAGTTTTTCTTTTCAGGATCGGGGGGAAGGCTTGTAAGACATTCTTATACTTTGTTAATATGTTCTCTTTCAGGAAAAAATAAAAACTTTATTTACGTTGTTCCGATATTTCTCTGGCCGTTTTAATTTTTTTTATAGCAATGTTTGCGTAATTATTTGACAGATATTTTACCAAGGCCGCATAACATATTTGGTTACCCAGCAACAATAACACTTTAGTTAAAAAAATAAAAATATTAGCTTATGAAAGGATGACAAAGCAGAAAAAATATTGGGAAAAATAAATAATGAACCCGTGAATATGTTTACATTGATAATAAGATGATATCGCTTGCGAAAATCATAATGTGGTTTAGGAGACTCAGTGTGAAATGTAAGATTAGAAAAGGCGCTGAAACCTGACAACACGTCTTTTCTAATATGAAACAATAGATACATTAATATTAAAAGAAAAAAAACTGATCTGATATATTAATATGAATTTCATTAAAAGCCTCATCCAAGGAATTTTCTTTAACTTTATTTAACCGTTTTTGTTTCTTTACGAGAGAATATAGATCGGTAGAGAATGAGCACAAAAAAGAAAAAAAAAAGGGACAAAAAAAAAAAAAAAGTTAAAAAACATCCGTGGATATTTGATCGAGCGCTTTCGGTTATAAGTTATGTCATTTTCAAAATCCAAGACATTAATGATTGGCGATAAAAACTGTTATTAGAGATGCTCGGTGTCTCTTTTAAATATTCAGTTTTTAAAATTTCGACATTATGGGACTTATACGTTTTAATTATTTAACACAAAAGGAAAGATATAAGTGAAATTCTAGTTTGGGTAAAATGTTTTCTGGTAAGTGTTAAGTAAATCCAAAATTCTAAATTTTACCTTATTGTTTAGATTTTCTATTTAATAGGTTGTTACATATGCACGTTTATTTTCTTCTGAGGTTCTGCGATTCATCTAAAATATTTTGCTTCTTAGAAACTCTGGTCGTCTTGTGAAACTACTGTCTGAAGTTACTGAAATTTTAATTCAAATTAGCCACCCCTCTAATAGAGAATGCCAAGTAGAAAAGAAGGAGCATATTAGACATCTTCTCTTTGCTTTTAATTAAGGTTACAAAGCTGCCAAAGCAGCTTGAGACATTTGTACTGTGTACGGAGATGAATTCATGCCGACAGAATGATACAGAAATATTGGAAAGCAGAATTAAAAAAAATGAATATCTAACTGTTTTTCATATATTTCAATATATATTTCATTCAGTAAAAACATCATTAGATCAAAAAGTGACCCCGCTTAAAAAAATTGATGATAAGTCATTTATCTAGATTTTGGAATGTCGGTCTGATCAAGAATCAAGAACTTTTCAGACGATCCTATATATATATATATATATATATATATATATATATATATATATATATATATATATTCATTCATATTTGGTTAAATTATTTAGATGTATTATGTCTATTTATTTTATTTTAATCCTTTCAAGTCCACGGATTAATTTCTTGGTAGCAGTAAAAATTGATCAAGAGAAATTCCAAAATTTTCTTTCAAATCCGTGGAATTTAAAGGACAAAAATTAAAATAAATAGATACAATATATCTAAATTATTTAACTAAGCATGCTTAGTTAAATAATATACATACATACATACATACACACACACACACACACACACACACACACACACACACACACACACATATATATATATATATATATGAAAATTTCTCAGAGTTAACCTGTAGAAAAGACAGTATTTATAAATATAAATGACAATAGGAAAACTGTAGTTATTGCTGACGCGTTTCGTTCAATGTGGACTTACTCAAACAAAAACAGAAATGAATTTAATTAAAGAAAGTAACTAATAATAAAAAAAACAGAATGTTCTTAACAACTGGAGGAATGTAGAGAACGCTATTTTCATATTGTTAACTGAAAATAACGTCAGTTATTGTCACGTGTGGAGAATATTGTCATTACAGCTGTGTTAACAATATGAAAATAGCGTTCCCTACATTCATCCAGTTGCTAGGGACATGCTGTTTTTTGTTATTATTAGTTACTTTCTTTAATTAAATTCATTTCATTTTTTGCTTTGAGAATGTCCACATTGGACGAAACGCGTCAGCAATAACTAGTTTTCCTATCGTCATTTATACATATGTATATATATATATATATATATATATATATATATATATATATATATATGTGTGTGTGTGTGTGTGTGTGTGTGTGTGTTTGTTTGTCAGCATCAAGTGAGGTCAGCATCAAGTGACAAGAGTCTGTTTCATGCTTAAACGCAATATTCGTTGGTGTAAAGATTACGTTCGAGTATGAAAAAGATTATCGCCGTCGACCTCAGTGTACACTTTTATATTGACATGCGCTCTATCTATGATATTGAACACTTTTTACCCATAAATATAACATAGCTTAAAACTATATTTTCCTTATATATATATATATATATATATATATATATATATATATATATATATATATATATATATATATATATATATAGAACTCTTACCCACAGAAACAGAACATAGACTTGAACAAAATAAACGTCATTATTGTACCTTTAAGACCCTTTCGGTCAACGCTTTTTCAAAAATTCACGTATAAAAAAAAAATGGGAACATGTCCTCGCATATTTGCGTTCATATAGTCAAAGCCGTGTTTTAAGAACCACCCAAGCAGTTCACGTCTCGTCGATTGAGCAACATTTGCTTGATAATCCCGATTGTACTGCCTAGTTTTTCCATTTTGAATAGTACTTACTCGGTTTACCATCTCATTTATTTCCAATTAAAATTTATTTTAATCGCCTTCCCACTTTCCCTCCTCATTCGTTATTATTATTAATGTGTCTTGATTGTGTTTGTATATCGCCAACGATTACCTTTTGAAAAAGCGTTGACCGAAACGGTCCTAAAGGTACAATAATGACGTCTATTTTGTTCAAGTATATATCAGCGATATAAACAAATTTTTACTACGTTAATAAAATACCGATTAAAATAATAAATAAATAAATAAATATGTAAGATAAGAAATAAAAATAAAAAATAAATAAAAACAAGCAAAATAAATTAACCCCAATAAATAAATAAACAAATAAACGACTTCCGTCAACCCCGTATATATAAATAGCCGAGAAAAAAAAAAACAACACACGTGGTCTGACGATTGCTTTTAACATGAAACATCCTGTCGCCTCTAAGTATTGACTTCAATGTTCACTTATATATATATATATATATATATATATATATATATATATATATATATATATATATTATGAAATGGATTAAATCCAACATATTTTAATTTGTTTTGCTTAAACGCTATTTTAGGTGGATACTCATATTCGAGTAAATGCTCTTCATTTAATTAAACAGTATTTTTATATAATTACATTTACCGGCCTGAATATTCGATAAATATTGTCCAAAAATATGCGTCTTTTAGCAGGATTCAAACCTGCACCCCTATGGTGAACCGTCGTTATATCTGACATGCTTAACCGTTCGGCCACGTAGGACCCCCGGTTAAACAAAGCCCGAAATAGTGGTTTTGAACTCACATTCTCTGCCGATTCTGGAAACACCCATATCTGTTCTGTTCGGTGCCCTAATATAAACAAAGACATTTTTACTTTATGAAATGGATTAAATCCAACGCTAAAAAAAGATTTTCAACAAAAACAATGTTAAGATCAGCTGTAACTGCGTTAAAAATATAGACACACCGATCTCCCATCATAACAACATTTTAAACAAATATATTTCCAATAAAGACAACGTAAATTCTTCTAAAAATAAATGCAACTACCGAAAAAATATATGTCGCTTAAACGGTCAATGTATGACCGATAATATTGTATACCGAGAGAACATACATTCCAGTAACGATGTTAAATTTTATTTAGGTTCCACTGAAAATCCTTGGAAATTTCGTCTCTTCCATCATTGAATGACTTTAGGTAATATAAAATACAGAAACAGCACTGCTCCCTCTAAATATTTCTGGCGATTAAAAAAATAATGGTAGTTCACCTTCTATTACCTGGGATATTATAACAAGAGCCAAATCTTATAACAGAAAAAGAAATAAATATAACTTATGTCTTGTTGAAAAACTGGTTATCTTAAAACACTTAAACATCTTATTAAACAAGAGAAATGAATTGATGGTTATATGTAGGTCTAAAAATAAATATCTGCTTAAATACGTTAATCCAGATTAATTTTTAATTTCTAATGTAAATTACAGTTTATTTTTAATGTAAATTACTATTTATTTTGAATATAAATTAATGTTTTTGTTTTTTTTGTTTGTTCTTTTTTTGTTTTTTTGTTTTTTTAAACAAGTGAACTCCCTTTAATTAAAACTTAAAAGAAAAATGAATATTCACAACTCAGAAAAAATTATTTTATTTTATTTTTTCTTACATACATTTATAAATCCCGCTTATTTTAATTGCCAAATATAATTTGTAAAATTTTAAAAAAATATGTAATCCTAGCATAATATATAACTACGCCAACATTGTGATAACTAGATATATTAAAATTCGAATTACTTAACGGTCAGTTCATACTCAGCACCTGAAAATTGCGTTGTGCATGAAATTCCGAGTGGTGCGGGATATATATATATTTATTAATATATAGTTAATGGCTCTGTCATATTACATCGAGCACTTCCTTATTAACACCAGCACTACGTGTTCGATATATATATATCGCGTTCGACGTATGAGGGTCAGGCCGATAAGTCCCCAGGAAACCGACATCGGCACATGAGATTTGATTATAGTGGTGAAGGCCTCGTGCAGGACCAGCCACAATTTTTGGAGGGACGAATACAGAAACCTGGTGCACTGAATGCATGCCACAAGGTTCCCAAACGACCCTCCGCAGGTTTTGAATTCAGAGTTGTCCTTCTCCTAGACCAGTTGCCATCCAAGGCTATAGAACCCAGTCTGTCCTGCTATTTTACCCATAGCTGGAGGGAGATGAAGAGGATACATACCTTTCCCACGTAAGTGAATGTAATGGATTCGACTGGAATTCGAACTCGGCTCTGCGATTCCTCAATCCAAGCCGCTATCCACTGCTCCACCGTGCCTCCATATATATATATATATATTTGATTTATTCAAAAATAAAATCATTACAAAAATAGCCATTTTGTTTCAACACTTTTAAAACTCTTTATTAGCAGAAGTGTTGAAACAAAATAGCTATTTTTGTAGTGATTTTATAACATGTTTATGTCATAATTTTCGAATAAATTTCATTTGCTCTACTCTGTATTGAGCAATCTTTTAAGAATAGTATTTTTGGTTATTAGAATTTATTCCGTATACACCAATCCTATATATATATATATATATATATATATATAGTGTATATTTAGGCAGCATATTTTAATTCAACCACCTTTAGTTAAATAATTTAGACATATTATGTCGATTAGTTTTTGTTGTGATCCTTTCAAGTTCGCAGATTAATTTTTTGGTAGACTTAGAAAATTGAGTAAGAAAAATGCCAAAATTTTCTTTCGAGTACTTTTTATTTTTCCAAGTCCTTTCAATGTTATTTGAGAGCATCTTCAGGGTGTTAAGTTGTCTGTGAGTATGTACATGTGTTTCGGTGAATTTAAAATACGTCAACTGTTCGTTTTTTTTTTTACTGCTATCAACTTAAACCCTGAAGATGGTCTCAGATGAGGTTGAAAGTACTTGGGAAACTAAGAACTATTCGAAAGAAAATTGTGGTATTTTTCATGCTCAGTTTTCTAAGCCTACCAAAAAAATGAATCCGCGAACTTGAAATGATCACAATAAAAACTAATCGACATGATATATCTAAATTATTTAACCAAACCTGTTTGAATTATATAATATATATATATATATATATATATATATATATATATATATATATATCATAGTTATTATAAAACCCAGGTTGTGTGTGTGTGTGTGTGTGTGTGTGTGTGTGTGTGTGTGTGTGTGTGTGTGTGTGTGTGTGTGTGTTCGTTTATATATTGGATCGGTTTTCCTACATTTTTCAACCGATTTCAACAAAACAGGACTACGTAAAATTACCTTGCGGTGGTTCTGACAGCGCCAAAAATTGGAAAAACAATTTTTTTTGCACGAAATCAATTTGAAAACACGATTAAGAGGCATCGCTGTAGCAAGAATGGAAGGGGGACAACTCATATCGAGTTATACTTATTATAAAACCCAGGTTGTTTGTGTGTGTGTGTGTGTCTGTGTTCGTTTATATATGGGATCGGATTTCCTACATTTTTCAACCGATTTCAACAAAACTTCACTTTTTTTGGCAGGTAGTGTTTCTTAATGTCTTGCACACTTTTTTCTTTATTTTTACATTAAGAATGCTTTAAAAATTCCATTTACAAGACAGTTGTTTATAATAAAATTCTATTCAATCGGTAGACTCATAACGATTGAAAACAATGTTCTTTTTGAGTTTGGGTTTGACCAATTCGTAAAAAAAACAAAAAACAAAAAAAAAAAAACTAATTAAGACATGCTTGTTCGTCAACCTTAAACAATAATCTATTAATTTTATTTTTCAGTCTTTATGATGGTCGATACTTGATCTATCACTTACTGTTACATCCCCGGGCAACGCCGGGCTCTACTGCTAGTACATATATATATATATATATATATATATATATATATATATATATATATATATATATATTATGTTCGGTTACACGTTTTTCCGAGCAAACCCAATTGCTAGACTGCCTGTTTAGATACATTTGTGTTTGCTTAACATTCACGGACGCCAACTGAGGCTTATATTGAACCTTTCTTAAGCCGATCTTAGTTACTGTTTCTCGGGGAAAGCGCATAGTTTGGTATAAACAGCAGTTTGAATAACGTAAGTAAGGCCAAACCCTCGATCCCGATGACTTGTGATTTCGTCCTAGCACCTCCAACGAGGGCTTCCGAACAGACCCATCTATCCAATTTCACTTTCAGGGTATGGTTTTCAAATACTTTCCAAATGTGCCCCACGGGGTGATGGCTCTACCAAACCGATAACATAAAGAAGTCAGCTTCTTGACAAATCAACTGTGGTTAGATTCGAACTTGGGTATCATGATTGGAAAGCGATCAACCACGTGCCCATATATATATATATATATATATATATATATATATATATATATATATATATATATATATATGTGTATATTTAGGCAGTAATTTTCATTGATGCATGTTTCATTAAATAATATAGACAAGTTTTATCTATTTATTTTAAGTTCCTTTCATATTGTCTGATAAGCTTAATAACATTATCATTGGACGAAAGGAAATCGCCATATTGATACATGTTTAAATCCAATCTAAGCTTTCGGTTTACGTAAGCCATTATCAAAGATGACAATTACTTTTCAATATATCAACCAATACCCGGAACACTAATGTTAGTCTGTTTTTATTGCATGAAAAATTTCAAAGCAACGACTAAATCGTGTATACGAGACTCGGAAACGAAAATCGCGTCGCAGCTCGTGACGTCACACATGACAACGCGTGAGTAAAAATGAGAAGTATTAAGTATGGGAAGCCGTTGTTACAAACCAATGGCTTCTGTTATCAAGTATAGGCATTTAAGAATGTTTGTGGAGATTTCGTAGTTTATTTTGTTCAGGTTAGGTTTCAACTATGTAAGCCGAAAGCTTAGATTGGATTTAAACATGTATCAGTTTGGTGATTTGCTTTTGTCCTTCAATGATAATGTTATTAAGCTTATCAGGCAATATTATTTAATGAAACATGCATCAATATATATATATATATATATATATATATATATATATTTCATTAAAGACGACAGAAAAGGTACTGCGATTAAGCTTTTTATCTATTTTCTCTTGTGTTCGAACAATTGTTTGCTTTTCTCAACACAGGGTGTGTAGAAACTGTCCAAATGTTTTATAAATTCGAGTGCTTTTGGCTATACTTTTAGCCTTATCAAGGATGATCAAATTTTTTATTTTTAACTGGATGTATGGGTTGTGTGTATGTTTCTAGAGTTATAGAGATGTTTTATTTTCCGAACACAGTCAGCACATTGTGGCCATGTTCGTAGTTAAAATTAGTGAGTGTTGGCTTTTTTCTTTTTTCTTATTAAGGATTTCATTAATTTTAATCTTTTTTATACATGTGGATGAGGTTATTATATTTGTATTAATCGCAGTACCTTGTCTATCGTCTTTAATGAAATATATATAAATGAATGACTGCCATAAGTACATATATATATATATATATATATATATATATATATATATATATATATATATATATAAGAAGAAAATATATGGGAGAACGCTGATCTTAAATTTTTCAGTTATTCTGTTTTGATTAGTCTTACGTCTATCGTCTTTTCATGTTGACTTGAATATCGTCTAATTTTAATTATGTTTTAATAACTATGTCCTGAAGAAGGTCTACAAGACCGAAACGTCTGACGTCGACATTGAAACAACATTAAAACAGCATACTTGCATATTCGGATTTTTGCTTTTCCATATATTTTTTCTTCATACTGTCGGATCTATATCCACATATTTGCTTATATATATATATATATATATATATATATATATATATATATATAATCTAGAAGTATGTTATATTTATGGGTAATAGTGTTCAATATCAGGGAGACAGTGTATAAAAATATAAAAGTGGACAGTGTAGTCAATACCGATCGGCGACAGTTTCTTAACACAATCTTCATGCCTTATATATATGTGTGTGTGTGTTTTGCATGTACATGTATATGTATATGTGTGTTTGTGTATATATGCATATATGTATCTATGTGTGTTTGCATATATATATATATATATATATATATATATATATATATATATATATATATATATGCGTGTGTATGTATGTGTGTACACGTGTGTGTATTTTGCCAGGCAGCATAGTCAATCACCAGCAACATAAAGGAAAAAAGCATTTTTCGCATTGCACTAAGATAATAATTTAAAGGATTTATTTGTCTAAACTTACGCAGCAGTTTTGCACCATTGAGCGTGTGTTTTGTATTAGCGAAACGAAATCCACTATCTGAAACCGACACGATACGGTATTTTACTTCTAACATAAAATGGACTAAAATAGATGCAATAAAAACCTTCTTAAAAGTTTTGTCTGTCAGAAAAGAAGATTAAAATTGGTGTAGCTCTGATAACATATTCAATTCAGTTGCACACACACACAGACAAAAAAATCAACAAAAAAAAAAAAAACGTTATCATATTTCACAATTACGCAAAAAATGAATGCAAGCAGACAACGAAAACTATGTCGGTATCAGAAGAAATCCATGTCGGAAATTTTTGTTAAAAGTCATTTTTATTTTAGTGAACCTTTTTTTAAATTGAAAGAATATTATAGATTCTCCAAACTATAACATATATCAGCAGTATCGTTATGAAATTGTTACTAAAGAACAATATAATTTTCGATTTATTTAGTTTTCTTTGGCACCTTCTGTATCAATGATAAAAGCAATACGTTGTCCTCCATTTTTCTTTACTTTTTAATGAACGTCAAATTATACAGTTAAAAATAATCTGAAAAGGACAAAATATATTGCCGTTATTTTTCCGGTTGTTTTTTTTTTTTTTCATTTTTACAATATTTTTGACTGTATAGAATTTTTCCTTTTTGATTTTTATCACCTAAATTACTAAGCGGGTCAGCGTTCTTGTCATCAACCAATGAAATCAGTAAGCAATTATTAATCTTTCACATAATAACTATCTAATGTATCATTGCAACGTATCTGAGCATTGAAAAGCATTTTGATTGAACAAGCTGAATATTAGGTAGGCTTATATACGAATCTTCTCTTCTATATGAGGGTGTGAGTGTAATCGTTTGTGGAGATGGTGAACTTTTCTGTAAATTATTCGATGAGGGTTTAGCAGTTCAGTTTTTGGAATCTATCCACACTTATGATTTGAATCTAGTGATGAAGACTTGTTCAGAATATTTCTTGGAAGAACTGATAACAGAGAAATGGTGGACAGTGTGCCACAAACTCTCGAAACAGCCCTGCCCAGGATATGAATTCAGAGTTCTACTTCCCCTAAACTGGTTACCCATCGGGACCAAAGAGCGAGGGAGGTAGTACGACCAAGTGTGACTGTAAAAAGTGAATTTAACGAACTCGATCGGAATTCGAACACGGTTTGCAGATTTCTGAAAGTCTAACCGTCGCGAGACACTAACACAGACACGAATACAAATATGTACAAAAAATACATAAAAAAGGCAAGCCGAGCCCTTGTTTCGAGAAAAACAGTCATATGAGTAAAAATTGCTCAACGTACTTTCAGAAAATAGAGAACAGCTCCAACTTTCTTTTCTGAAATATAGTTAATAAAAAATCCTAGCCTTCCTGCTGTCTCGGTTTCACCTGTGGATCATCAGGCAGTAATATTTCAATAATATATATATATATATATATATATATATATGTATGTATATTGTCATCCACAGATCATCAATGTGGGTAGACATCCGAATATATATATATATATATATATATATATATATATATACTATGATATGAAATTGTAAGGGTTTTTAGGTGCCAAAATTGTTTTTTTCCGTAGTTTCATGGTGGAAAGGCCTTTTAGACAGGTTTTTGTCCTAAAGTGCTCTATATCAAAATGTAAAGATAGAGCTTCAATAGAATTAATGTGGAGAAACTTAACACTTAAATGAGTGGGGTTATTTCAGTCATGCCATCTTCGAAGTTTCGTGAGCTTCTTCAGAAGCCAACAGCACTATATTACGTTCACGAAACTTTGAAGTCGGCAAGACTGAAATAACACGACTCAATTAAGTGATAAATTTCTCCACATTAATTCTCTCCTTCTTTCTCTCTCTCATTTTATTTTCTCTCTCTCTCTCTCTTTATATATATATATATATATATATACATATATATTAAAGAGAAAAGAGAAAACGTTTTTGGGTATAATATGAATTGTTTGAAGATATATATTATACTTTATTTTCCATATTTTTGCTACACGTGTTTCGAGTATTGTGACTTTCATCAGGCGAAGAATAGAAAATTTTTCTCTGCTTAAGGCGTAATAAAACAATTAGGATTGGTCACAGAAAGTGGGAAGGAAGGAAGGAGGTCTTTGTCCTTATCTTTTTATGACCTCTGTATCTCTATTTTTGTGTATTGTGCGCGTGTTTTTTTTTTTTTGTTAGTATGCGTATACATATTCCTTCTCTCTCTATGTATAGGATAACAATATATAAAACTTTGTATGTCAAGAACAACTTGGGGTATAATATAAACGACAAAGTGGAAAAAGTTTTTGTGAGACGCGTTTCGTCCTTTAGGACTTCATCGAACTAAGTTTGTTTATATTGGTGCGACTACGCATGCGCACGAATGAGTGACGCTGGTGATTTAAAATTTTTATTTTTTTAATTTTTATTTTGTTTTTTTGTGTATATAATCTGCCCAATTTCATTTAGATTCTTTTTTGTTTTATTTTTGTTTCCATCATCCCTGTTATTAAATATCCCACACTAACAAAAGAAGATCTACCAAGAATGGTGAAACGTTGTAGGAACTTGAACGCAAATTTACTGTGGATAAACTAGTGATTAAAACACTTTCTAAACATTTTCATTTCAATGAATTGCTTTCTTTTTGAGTAATTTTTTTTTAATATCAAAATTGTGGTCAGTCTCATTACAATGAGCAACTAATGCGTTTGATGTATTGTTTTACAAAATATCCCTTTTGTGTTCATATAATAATTGATTTAAACCTCTGAGGTTTCTCCAATGTATTTTTTCTCGCAGTCTTTACAGGTGTAAGAGTTAACTTCAAGTTTTAGCTTATATTTTTGTTTTGTATTCATTAAGCCTTTTAGATGTAGTTGTGACATATTTTATGTTGAGTTTAGATAAATTCTTTTCAATTCTATTTGCGATAAATAGATTCTATTTGCGATAGTGGGTAGAAAAATATATTTTTTGATTCGTTGGGTTTATCAGGAAGGACAGCTTTTTATTTTAGAATATTTTATGAGTCTTTTGTTCTATCTCGTATCTCAATTCTATTGTGTGTTCGACATTGTTTAGTTTTTATGTAGAAGACCAGGTAAATCAGTATCAGGGGATACATTAATAGACCATCCTCACTATATCGGAAATATGTTGATTGTGTAGGTAAAATATCTTGAAAAGAAGCAGATTTGAATGAAGTCCTAAATGACGAATCGCGTCACACGAAAAAATTTCCACTTTGTTATATATATATATATATATATATATATATATATAGTGTAACAGCAAAATTGTCGAAATTGTGTAACAGCAAAATTGTTAGATTAAGTTCTGAACCGTTAAATGTTAGAAATGATTAAAGATATGTTACTGGAATTTTCCGAGGTTTTTATAACAATATTGGACAATACTTTGAGCATTAAGAATGTATAATTACGCTCTAAGCCTTATAGAAGTATCGTGATGAAATCGATCATAAACGCAAATGATATGTTCATCATTACTTAATCATAGCTAAGGATCGGAAGCCCATGAAGGATTAAAATATACATTTCAAATATATATATATATATATATATATATATATATATATATTATTCCAGGATCCTTTTCCAACTTATTCAAGATGATCTTTGTCCACTCTAACCTTTTAAATTTCTGTCCTGGTGTAACAAAGTGTCGAACAGGTTTCACGTACGATTTCATTTTCAAGTCGTTTGTCACTGCTCTTTGGACTGTTATAAGTGAAACTCATTTCTCACATGCCAAACGTCTTATGGATTGAGTTGGATCTTTTCTAATGGATCTCTTTAGCTCTAGGTGGAAATGATGATCCCTCTTGCTGTTGTGACCTCCTGATTCAATTTTCCTCTCTACTGTTCCTTCTTTTTTAAACTAATTCACCATTCTCTTGATCGTTCTTGAATAGAAGCCAGAGTATAAATGTTGGTAGCATTGTTGTAGGTCTCAATAATATTTTTCCTCTCACCATTGCTCAGTTGAGATTACAGTGGAGCTGACACAAATAGTTTTAACCTGTTCTATTTCTAGCTTAGTATCTCAAAAGTTTTTTCAGTGATTCTTACGAAAAATGGTGTCAAGATGGCTAAACGTCTTATCTGAAGACCTGGAAAAAAGGAACTCAATTGGTTTATTTTATTTATTTTTTTAGATATTAAACATTTTGTGGGATGGACAATTATGCTGTCACACGATTTTGACAATTTTGCTGTCACACCAATTGTATATATATATATATATATATATATATATATATATATATATATATATATATATATATATATATATATATATTTTTTTGGGGTGGACAATTCTGTTGTCACAAGATGTTGACAATTTTGCTGTTACACCAGTTATATATATATATATATATATATATATATATATATATATATATATATATATATATAAATAATTGGTGTAACTGGGGTGGACAATATGCTGTCTAAGATGTTGACAATTTTACTGTCACACCAGTTATATATAAACTGGTGTAACAGCAAAATTGTCCACATCTTGTGACGTGAGAACATAATTCTCTACCCCACAAAATGTTTAATATATATATATATATATATATATACACCTACCGCTAAAAATTAGGACCACCCTAAATTGTTATTCTAACTTCATGAAAAAGGCTAATTTTCCATATTTGGATAAATAAATTTACCTCTTTTGCATATAGGCAAACCCTTATATAAAATTCATACATTTTTCCTATGAGCATTATAAATGTATATGCATAAGCTTTGGAACATTTCATTATTAGGTTGGTGCAAAATAATGATGACGTAATTATGTCGTTTTTTGACGTTAAAAAATACGTCAAAAAACGACATTATTACGTCATTATTTTTGCACCAACCTAATACAACCTGATACCTTTTCTGAACTGTAGAGCAGAAATTTACAAGCATATCAACTCCATTGCTTGGTAGAGGTTCAATTACGTCGAGATTAATGTGCGGGTGAAATTAATTTTCAGAAACCGTTAAAATGATAAGAACGTAACACATTAGCATTAAAAAAAGATCCCAAGTGGAAATTCTTTTGATTGAATGGTATTCTGAATGACCTGATTGTAAGAAAATTAAAGATATCAAATAATGGGGTGTATTATTGTCTGAAGCGGCATGCAGAAACCGGTGCAAATGTTGACAGAAAAAGATCTGTGTGACCCAGAGTAACATCTGTTGTGGAGGATAGGCACTTGATCGTGTCTAACAAAGGGAACAGAGGAAAAACATCTTCCCGACTAACTTCTGAATTTAATTTTACACATCAACATCCAGTATCTGTTATGCCAAAATAACTCTTTCTGTTGAGATTAAAGGATGTGAATTGGTTAAGGGAATATTTCTTTCTGTTCGGCTTAAAGCATGTGAATCGGCTTAAAGCATGTGAATCGGTTAAGGGAAGATTTCTTGTTGGGCTTAAAGGAATATTTTTTCTTTCTGTTAGGCTTAAAGGATGTGAATCGGTTAAGGGAAGATTTCTTTCTGTTGGGCTTAAAGGATGTGAATCGGATAAGGGAAGATTTCTTTCTGTTGGGCTTAAAGCATGTGAATCGGTTAAGGGAAGATTTCTTTCTGTTGGGCTTAAAGGACGTGAATCGGTTAAGAAATCTCTATTAAAAAAGGGAAATAAGCTGAAAAACTAAAACGGGCAAAACAGCACAAGGATTGGGCTTTAGAAGACTGGAAAAAGCTAATATGGACTGATGAGACTAAATTTGAACTTTTTGCAAGTAAGCAAAGAGTGTTTGTCAGACGGACTCTTTCTGAATGAATAAAAATTGCATTCTGCCAACTGTTTAGCATTGTGTTGATGCTGTAATGGTTTGAGGATGATTTGGAGGCGAGATTGATGGAGACTTTGTTCAAATTAAAGGCGTTTTGCGAAAGGAAGTGCATCATTCACAATTGCAGAAGCATGCAATTCCTTCTTGCAGCCTCTTTACTAGAGAAACTTTTGTTTTGCAACAAGATAATAATCCAAAACACTGCTCAAAACTATGTACAAATTATCTAAAATCAAAGGAATATTGCAAATCATGACTTGGCCTATGCAGTCTCAAGATCTTTCGCCCATTGAACTAGTCTGAGATGAAATTAATCATAAAGGTCGAAATGAACTGCTTAAGAATAAGCGAAAAATCACTTCCACCAACATGCTTGTTAATACTTGATTGCGAACAAAATATCAATAAAATTTAATATTTGGTAAACATCCCCTTATTTTCAATGACTTCTCTGCATCGTCGACCACATGATCTAATTAATATCTTGCAAAAATCAGCAGTAATTTCCTCCCATTCCTCTTTCAGTAACTCCCATAGGTGATCCTGGTTTTTCGGGTTTCTTTTCTGAGCCCATTATCTTCCAAACATTTTCTATTGGATTCAGGTCGGGGCTCTGGGCTGGCCACTTCATAAGGGCGATTCCTTTTCTTCAAATAAAGCCATAACCTTCTGAGCCTTGGGGCAAGGTGCATTGTCCTGCATGAAAATAGGAGATTCATAAAGATTATGGTGTAATCTTGGTACCACATGCTGCTGAAGAAGCCTTTTGTAAATCTCAGAATTGATATTGCCATGTACGCGGATGATAGGGCCGCCACCAAACGTAACGGTTTTTTTTTACACATTGAGAAGACAGTCTTTCACCTGTTCTACGGCGTACGTAAGTTTTGCCCTCAGAACCAAATATAGTAAACTTGGACTTGTCACTGAAATGAACTGTATCTCATTGTGCGTCAGTCCAAACAACATGTTCTCTCGCATACTCCAGGCGTGCCCTTTGGTTTCGCTTTGAAATGAGAGGCTTCGAAGCTGGAATATGGGCATGTAATCCTGCATTTTTAAACCTGCGAGCAACCATTTTCCTTGAGATCTTATCATCTGTCTCTTCATTAAATTTACGGGCAATTGATGTAGCAGTTTCAAAACGGTTTTTTGTAGATATTCTAACAATGTTTCGATCTTCTCTTTGCGATGTTTTTGGAGGTCTGCCGGTTTTTGGTTTTGCATCTAACGTTTTATCGGTTTTATACCTGCTAATTACACGATGAACGACACTTTTAGACCTATGAACAATATCAGAAATTTCTGAAATTGACTTTTTTTCTTGATAGTTAGCGATAATGTTTTTTTTTCTTCAAAAGAGAGCGTTTTGCGTGTAGAATTTGCCATATTGCTTAAAAATAAAGTCATAATGATAAAAGATCTTTAACTTATTGTTGAAAAGCTCCATCGAGTTTTTTAACAATGTAAATTAAAAGTTTATGCAAATTATTAACATCGTTCCTTAACTTTTGTCCAGTAACTTATTTCCTTTGTTCCATTTAATCTTTATTAAAAAAACCTATTAAGTAAATTTTTGTAACTTTGTATAATATTTATGCATTACACCCTAATCTTTATTCAGTAAAGTTTTCATTGCTAATCATGCATTACTTTTTAAGTAATACACATATTTATGTCTTTGTTGTTCCCGTTCCTTATATTATGGCCGCTACTGTATATATATATATATATATATATATATATATATATATATATATATATATATATATATAACAGCATAGTTTTAACGTATGGTATATTTATGAGTAAAAGTGGTCAATATCAAGGATAGAACGTATATAAATATAAAAGATGGCCTGAAGATTGCATTCAAACTTGAAACCGAATGCCTCCGCTTATATATATATATATATGTTTATAAACATATGAATCCGTTCAAATAACACCATTTACAGTAGTATTTTCTCTACAGATGTCGCTACCTACATGGCTATAGTATCAACAAGTCATAAATGTTGTGGATCGCAGAAAACCGACAACATTGGCGGCCTCTTAGAGAAGAAATTGAAAATGCATATGCAACAATTTCAGTGTATACTTTGATCAACATTGCCGAAGCAGTATTTCGCAGTACTAATAAATGTCTGGACGATAATGGCCACCATTTTGAGCATCTCTTGTGATTGTAGAGGCCAAAGTTAAATTGTATTAATTTCGTGAAGCCTGAATAAATTTTGTATTACAATATCTATACGACGTATTCCTTTCCAGAATTGTGTATAAATCTTTTTGGCACACTATCTCTCTCTCTCTCTTCCTCTCTCTCTCTCTGTTTCTCTCTGTTTCTCTCTCTGTCTCTCTAGGTCTATTTAAGCAGCAAGAATTCTTTCACACAATATTTGCTGAATGATATCGATAAGTTTTGTCTTCTACTTTTTCAAATTTCAAAATTTGTTGCTTTATATAATCGGCAAATTTACTTGAATGAACTTTGGTAAATGTACCGATTAAATTAACACATTGAGAAATTTGAAAAAAAAAAAATAAAAATTAGATAGAACTTGTCGATATTACTCAGCAAAACTTGTTTGAATATATACATATATATATATATATATATATATATATTTGATATTACTCTGCAAATATATATATATATATTCAAACAAGTTTTGCAGAGTAATATCGACAATATATATATATATATATATATATACATATATATATATATATATATATATATATACATATATATATATATATATATGTATGTATATATTGTCGATATTACTCTGCAAAACTTAATTGAATATATATATATATATATATATATATTTTTGAGTAATATCGACAATATATATATATTCAAAACAAGTTTTGCAGAGTAATATCGACAATATATATATATATATATATATATATATATATATATATTCAAACAAGTTTTGCAGTGTAATATCGACAAGTTCTATCTAATTTTTATTAACTTTTTTCAAATTTCCCACTTGTTATTTAATCGGGTATATATATATATATATATATATATATATATATATATATATATTATAAACAAAACACACAGATGATAATTTTGGAGATCAAAGTTGACTGGAAAGCAAGATGATGGAATTAACTTCCGCCAGCCGGAAGTGCGGTTTAAAAAACCGTTAGCACATAAAACATATATAAATACAGGTATTTTTTCCTTTATATAGGTACAGATGCAGACATAAAGATATAAGATTAACTATCTATTTCTTAAGTGTATGTTATTTTCATAAGCATGTAGAGTCAGCGTAACGGTTATCGGTACGAAATACGGAACAGACTTACAGGCCAAGTTCAAATTACAATCCCAGTCAAAGCTGTATCAGTCACATTGTAGAAAAGTGACTGCAAAAGGCATGAATTCATCATTTCCCCCACTGTTATGTGGTAAACAGACTGGGGTTGCCTAGCTTCGAGTGGCAGCTGTTCTAGAATAAGAACAACTATTCAAAACGTGGAGAACACAAAGAGAAACCACTCGATTATCTTTCACGGATAATAAAGAAAAGGAATATATATATATATATATATATATATATATATATATATATATATATATATATATATGTATATATATAGATCCAACAGTATGAAAAATATACATAGTAAACAAACAAAAATCTTAATATACAATTATGCTGTATTAATGTTAATATAAAGTCGACGTCGGACGTTTCGGTCTATTTAATGAATATTTCCTGATGATGGTCTAAAATAGACCGAAACGTCCGACGTTGACTTTATATTAACATTAATACAGCATAATTGCATATTAAGATTTTTGTTTGTTTTTCTGTATTTTTTTTCTATATATATATATATATATATATATATATATATATATATATATAAATATATATATATATATATATATATATATATATATATATATATATATATATGAAATATGAAGAAATAAATATATATATATATATATATATATATATGAAAATATAATGAAATATATATGTATGAAATATAAAGAAATACATATATATGTATGACAGTTAAAGAAATATATATATATATATATATATATATATATATAAAAATATGAAGAAATATATATATATATATATATATATATATATATGAAATATAATGAAATATATATGTATGAAATATAAAGAAATACATATATATGTATGATAGTTAAAGAAATATATATATATATATAATGTATATATATGAAATATAAAGAAACATATATATATAAAAATATAAAGAAATATATATATATAAGAAATATAAAGATATATATATATATATTATATATATATATATATATAAAAATATAAATATATATATAAATATATATATATATATATATATATATATATATATATATATATATATATATATATATATATATATGTGTGTGTGTGTGTGTCTGTGTGTGTGTGTATATGTGTGTGTGTTGCCAGGGCGTCCTGGGATTGCGTCTAACACGAAACAGTCTGTCGCCACTGAGTGTTGACTTGAATATTCATTTATATATATATATATATATATATATATATATATGGTATGCCATATTTGTGGGTAAAATACTCGTCTAAATATAAAAGTGGACAGTCAGGTCAAAACTGATTGTCGATAGCTTTTTTCATACTTGAACTCAATCTTCATGCTATATATATATATATATATAGTCATCCACATTCAAGCCTGTTTCGCTGTATCACAGCTTATCATTGTAGCTAGACGTCCGATTGCCTCAAGCCCGGATCGAAACTCGACCGACTTGCCATCAGTCAGAGATCCTACCCCTAAGAGAAGACGGTGCGTTAATAGCAGCAGCAACCACTGTTTTGAAATTACCCTTTCTCCAGAGTGCTCGATCGAATGACGAGAGCATAAATAGAGTGTATATATATATATATATATATATATATATATATATATATATATATATATATATATATTTGTGTGTGTGTGTGTGTGTGTGTGTGTGATCTGCGCTCAAAACGTTATGCATCGCCTGCTGATGGTAGTGCAGTGTCTGTTATAGCTTCATCGGCCGACACGGGAATGACAGTCTCGAATGCTACGAATGTATGTCACCGTGGTGTTTTCTGTCCTTTAATCACTCTTCTCCCCGGCGGCAAGCCACCGTTTTCTCCCCGCTCCAGCTCTATGTCTAAATCGCGTCTAAATCGTTGGCAACGTCTTCCGACCTCTCGATGTTCATGTCCACGCCCCCATGTCCCTTTTCTTTGAAGTGTGGGCTTGCCCTCATACCCACTTGACGACGGCCAGCTCGCCGTATAGGAGACCTTCGGAATCAACTCATTAGTAGACTGTTGCTTCCCGTGTTTTACCGCCTTGCAGGGCGCAAACCTGGGTTGGGTTTTAGGAGAGATAGGCGGTTGTCCATGCAACACGTCTACCCTCTCCATGCTAACGATATTTTCCATTGGAAAGCTAGAGACCAATACAGCTTTGTACCAGAGTTTCGAGGGAGTTGACAGAGCAAAGTTGACCACAGTATCGAACCGTCTTAGTGACTCCGGGTCCGGGTTTGTCCTCAGGGTTTGTCCATGAAGCCTTTCCCATGAGTTGGCATGGCCGCAAGGCAGCGGAGCTTTAAACTCAGAGTTTTCCTTCTTTTTAAGAAGAGGATTCACACCTTTCCCAAGGGTATTAGCACGTAAGTGATTGTAATGGGTTCAACCTGGATTCGATATATATATATATATATATATATATATATATATTCGAATCCATATATATATATATATATATATATTCGAATCCAGGTTGAACCCATTACATTCACTTACGTGCTAATACCCTTGGGAAAGGTGTGAATCCTCTTCTTCTCCCTCCAGCTATGGGTTAAATAGCAGATATGAATAAAATATCCCTATAAAAAGACAATATGAATAAAGAAAAAATGAAAACTATTGCCATGATCAAGTCCATCGGTGGCACGGTCTGCCAGTTGATGGTTATATATAATTTCTGTATCCACTTATATTCTAGAACGTTTATGCTTTTCTTGTAATCGTCAGGCCCTCCGCTTCCCCTCAAGAAACGTCACTTTGTAAAACAGACTCCCGCGCGAGTGCTCCCCTGAACCATACAATCTTAACCACTTCAAGTCAAGGGACAATCGTTATTTATTCTTCTTATTCTCATAATCTTCACTTCCTACCACCTTCTTTTTCATTCATATCACACACCTCATTCACCATAGCCATTTTAACAAATACCCTCTACATTGAGTGTCTCTCAAGCTTTGTATGGGGTCAATGTTAATCTAAATAGCTAACAGTTCATCTCTGTGGCCCGATCGGTTAAGGCACGTCAGGCTATATGACGGTTCCGTATAGGATACAGGTTCGATTCCTGTCTGAGGACGCATATTTTCTATGAAATTTTCTCGAACATTCAGGCCGGTAAATGTTGTTAATATTGTTTATCATAAACAGAGCATTTACTTAAAATATTTGTATCTATAAAATGGACGTATAAACATAAAAAATATCTTAAAAATAATTATCGGACTTTGTCTATTTCATAAGGTATGACGTCATTTGTTTACATTTGGATACGCATTGAGCAGATATGAATGAATGAGAGAAAATCATGGAGAATTTTGTTTAAAAACAGTAAAATCAACGTTGCTAACCGAACGCGCCTCTGTGGCCCAATCGGTTAAGGCACGTCAGGCTATATGACGGTTCTGCATCGGATACAGGTTCGATACCTGTCGGAGGACTCATATTTTCTATTAAAATTTCTCGGACATTCAGGCCGGTAAATGTTGTTAATACTGTTTATTATAAACAGGACATTTACTTAAATATTTGTATCTATAAAAAGAACATTTAACATTTATATTATGCCTCTTTGTGGAACAGATTCCCATGTGAATATTTTCCCTGAACTCTGTAATCTTAATCTCTTCATGAAACATGTCAATTGTTATCCATCCTCCTTATCCTCATAATCTTCACTTCCTACCACCTCCTCCTATTACTTTTGACTACCAATGATATGAATCAAAATTTTTATCAGACATTTCATTCACCATCACCATTTTAACAGTAATGCTCTACCTAGAATGGCAACTGAGCCTCACATTGACTGAATTCTAACACACACACACACACACACACACACATATATATATATATATATATATAGGCAGATGTTTCATTGAACAATATAGACAGATTCTGACTTCTTATTTTTAAACTGATTTTTTCTAGTTGTCTAATCAGTTTCTTGATGTTAAGACGAAATTCTTCAAGAAAGGCGCTTTAGTTTTTGTTAATTCAAGTACTTTCGATCTTTTCCAAGTCATCATCAGGGGTAAATTACAAAGACAAGTTTATTGTAACTACGATAAAAGTTGCATTCCGTTGTTGTGGTAATTTTAAGAAGCATGCGCATACGAGCTATGTAATTATTTTAAAATTTTAAATTTATCTGTTGTAGTTATGGATTTTTTTTGCCAAACCAGCGTTCAATATAAGGGAACTGACCGGAAATTGGCAGAAAAGTAAAATGGCATTAATTTTATATGCACTTTAATATCTTGTTGCTATATTCGTAATAAATTTTGTTGAGTGTTGGTGGGTTGATTCTTATATAGAGGCCCTCGAGAATTTGAAGTTTTTGTTTATTTTTTTGTGGTATAGTATATTGGTGCTGTCAACAAGTATTTTCCTGTATATATATATATATATATATATATATATATATATATATATATATATATATACAGGGTGGCCCAAAAGTAGGTGGACTGTATGTGGAATAGGTTTATGTATCGGTTATATTATTACAACTGAGTATCTTGATGAAACATTTCCTGAGAAATGGATTGGCTGAAGAGGTCCAATTGATTGGCCGGAACTTTTCACCAGATTTGACCTCAATGGATTTCTTCTTTTGGGGAGTACTCAAGGAAAAAGTTTATAGTCGAAAACTAAGAAGTGTCGGTGATTTTAAAAATTACATAAGAGATGCATTTCAAGAAATTAACACCCAAAAAGACTTGTGCAAAATGTTTGTCGAAGCGTTAGAGGTAGACTTCAAAGCTGTGTAAATTGTGATGGAAAACAGTTTGAGCACCTGCGATGATAAAATCTAAAGGCTTTTGTATTAATGTTCACAATAAAATTTAAGGGGTTTTGTATTATTGTTGACAATAAAACTTAAGGGCTTTTGTATTATTGTTGACAATAAAATTTAAGGGCTTTTGTATTATTGTTCACAATAGAATTTAAGAGCTTTTGTATTACTGTTCACAATAAAATTTAAGGGCTTTTGTATTAT
The DNA here is from genome assembly GCA_903632075.3 of Acanthosepion pharaonis. Lineage (NCBI taxonomy): Eukaryota > Metazoa > Mollusca > Cephalopoda > Sepiida > Sepiidae > Acanthosepion > Acanthosepion pharaonis. The sequence continues at coordinate 1,017,110 of CAHIKZ030003164.1, read as the reverse complement.
TGTTGACAATAAAATTTAAGGGCTTTTGTATTCTTGTTCACAATAAAATTTAATTGTCAATGTAATAATTGTGTTAGTAAATATAATTGTATGTATATGTAATCTCAAAATAAATGTAATTATTTACTGTCCACCTACTTTTGGAACACCCTGTATATATATATATATATATATATATATATATATATATATATTGGAAAATTATAAACAGTGCTAGAACATGTAAAACTTGGGATGACCTATGCCCTTTGTGCCTACATGAAAAATTGCACACTATTAAGCTTCTAAATAATAATAATCTATTAAACAATAGACATGAGTTAACGGTTTTCTGTCGATATCATCAGCTTTATGGTTTGAATTATTAGCTAAAAACAAGCACACATTATTATAACTTGATTAATCCATAGCCCAATCATCAGATTCATGGTCTGAATAATTAGCTAAGAACAAGCATACAATATAATAACTTTCATAATCCATAGCCCAAATAATTAGTTTAAACACCCTACAAAAAAATAAACGTTACGGCAGTTTTTTTTTATATATGCACAAACCCCTTTCATAAAAAAAATAAAATAAAAAAATAAATAAATCTCCATAGACGCGCATGCCAGACTACGGTTAATACATCTTCCGTTTCAAATTTAGACACCCCCACCTTTCCCTGACTTGACATCCATGAAAGTAACTCTATACTGATACTTATTATTAACACCCAACACGCGCCTACCCAATTTAAACAATTCGCCCTAGCTGTTACCATGGAAATTTTGATTTCAATTATTAAAACACGTAAATTTCAGAAATAGGTTATTCCAAAAAAAATTTCGCTTGAAGATGGAACAGAGCTCACTTTAACTCAATTTAATTCAAATAATTATATTGAAGTTTTCGGCTCTTGTTTTGAAACATGAGACCTCTTATGTCGCGAGTTGGAATCATATTTTTAAATAAATAATTATATATATATATATATATATATAAGGCTTATGGATAATAATGATAATCATAGAATTATGGAATTATAATTGCAGATCATTCATAAACCTCGTTTGAGAGAATCAAACCATTTTTCTTTGTTGAGTACTTTACGACGTACTTTATCAAACGTTAGGAACTTAAAACACATTGACAACTGGTTTATTTTTTTTTAGCAGCATATCAACCTCTATCAGTTATTTAATGCCGAAACCTTATAATTTTTTAATTCAATTGCATGCCTTAAACTACAGAAAAAATGTATTATTGGCAATTTTGCTATAAATATGTATTGTTGGTAATGTCCCTATAAACATTCACTGTTAGTAATTTCACCATAAATACGCATTGTTGGTAATCCCACTATGAATATGCATTTTTTAAATCTCATAGTGTTTTGTTTTTGTTTTGGGGGGTTCATTATTTCCCCATAGCTGGGAGCCTAACATGTGTTACCACTCCAGGTAAGGGTTTGACCTGGGAACAACAGCAATTAAGAGGTGATTCCACGCTTTTCAAAACCTACAATCTCCCGATCAGAGGGCTGCCGAATGTAGTTTATCGTCATACGCACGTTTAGGATGTATTACTTATATGTGTGTACACCTGCTCATATGAATTGAATCATTTTTCATTGTAAATAATATAGATGCAGTTTTGCGTGTGTACGCATGTGTACGTAAATTAGAGTGTACTCTTTGTAAGAATAATCAACAATTGTTTATCAACACATAGGGTGGACACAAGGTCAGAGTTAAAGTGTCGCTTCACACGCATACACACGGTTTCAGTTTTAACGCACTTTATATCTGCTATTAGGGACTGAACTTGGTGTTTGTATTGTATGTTTTGTATTTTATTTAGTGTAATAATAGTGTTCGTGAGAGTGTAAACGACTAGAAGATAGGAATGAATTTCCAAGCAATATCATACATCTTGATGAACGTTTATTGCTTTCGCAAACTGAATAGAATGAATTTAAAGAGATAAAAAGTGTATATATCTCCTTATTTGTACGCACGTGTGGGCAGTCCTATTAAAGATGTTGAGAAACTAACGTTTAAGAAGAGAATTTAATAAATTTGGCATAGTTACCAGCTTAGGGCTTTTGTGTTGCGTTCAGTGCAAGTTATAGTTCGCTGGAGACTAGGAAGACCCACGCAGGCGGGAACGAATCAATGCTATTTCTAAGCAATCCTGTCGCTAAAAGAGAGAGAGAGAGAGAGAGAGAGAGAGATTTTGTGTCCTCTCCTCTATAAACGGCTTTAAAGTCATATAACGGCCGCTAGCAGAAGTTCCTTCGCAGAAAAGTGGGGTAACCCCACGAACCTAATGCTGCCACTTTAAATACCAGTGAGGAAGGGGTAAATTTAGATATTATAATGGCGTAGAGGAACGATATATTATTAACAAAGATTGGCTGATTCTTAGAATAGTTCGTTAACCTTTACACCACATCAAAGCGTTAACCATTACCCAACGCCAAGGTCGCCCATATGTTACTTATTAAGTGTTGCTTAGATTTGGCACTATCATGAGACATCCGATGGGTCTCAAACTTATTACACAGTATCCAAAGTCAAACAGATTAGCTCGTTAACCATTGCCCCACACCGAGGCGTTCTTACGTTATTCACTAATTGTAGATTGTTTAATTTTGGCACAAGACCATAAGTATGGGGAATGCTGTGAGAATCGAACTCACTACACATTAGTAATGTTCAACGAGACTAGTTCGTTAACCAATACACAACGCTGAATGTAAGGAGCTAAAGGCACAGAGGACTAGTATGTGTTTCAAATTATGTGTGTATGTGTTTATACGTGCGTATGTGTTATGTTTTCGTGTTTGTGTGCGCGTGTGTGTGTACGTAAATGCGCCGAACAGGTATGGCTACCATATTTTGTATGCTACTTAATTGGTCCCCCGGGATGAATCAAATGCTTTTCATTTTCTGCCAATGATAGGAAAAGTCTTCAGAATTATAATCCGAAGGAAATGACTTGGTTAAGACGACGCAGGCGGTCCGACGAATGAAAAAATTGATGACGAATCATATGTGCTGCTTTTTTTTTTTTTTTAATTTCACGAGCAACGGATGGTGTTGACGAGCATCTAACACCTGCAAGCGAACCTCCATTTCCGACAGCACCGGGACCACCGTTTCGATTTAATGAAAAATCAGCATCAGATCAAAATTAGCCAACACCCTCTCAACCCCAATCTCTGAATGAAGTTGGAACGAGTTTCCATGCGTAGAGACAAACCTTTAGTCGGAGGATTGCAAAACATTAATCTGAACACGCAAAGTCAACTGATTTGGTCAAGATGACCTTTTCGAGAAGTAATTCAAGTATTTTATAGGTATAATAGGTACACTTGTTTCGTATTTGCATGAAAAAACGGTGGACATTAATATTCTTAATTGTTGAAATCTGGTTAAAGAGGACTCCATTTTGTTTTTGCCTTATGGAAAGAATTGCAAAGCCTCTTGCTTCCAATTACTATTACCCCTGTTTTTCAATTTCTCCCATTATACATATATATATATAAATTAATTATATATATATATATATATATATATATATATATATATATATATATATATATGAATGAATGATATTAATAAAATTATTGTACAAACATTCTAAAATCAGCTATATATAGCTATGATGCCAAGTCTTCCCTACTGTGTTAAATGGTTGTTGGTCCTACAAGAAGATTCCTTCTGCCCTTTGACACATTTTTGATTTTAAACCTGTAAGGTATAAAGCTACTCTTGTCACTAGAAAAGCTTATATCATATATATATATATATATATATATATATATATATATATATATATATATATATATATATTTTAAAGACAAACGAAAACGTTTCCCAACGCGTTTCGTCCCTGAGGGACTTTATCAAAGCAAACGCGTTGATAAAAGAAAGGTTTTCCTTTGTCTTTATGTCTACTGTCTTTATATATATATATATATATATATATATATATATATATATATATATATATATATATATTATTTATATCTGAATTTTTACATGTACACATGCGAGCACACACACACATATATATATATAGTGGGAGGAAATAAACATTCATACATTTAAAAATTGTGTTCTGATAAATATATCATTCATATAATTACTTTAAATTTACAAAAAACATTAAGTTAACAATTATTATACAAATGGACCAAAAGTACAATTGAATAACGTCGAACAATAACATTTTCGAAATTGCGTAGGGAAAAAAAAAACATTTGTAGACCTATAAAAAAAAGTCTTAAACGTATATGGATGTAAGAAGAAATTTCCGGTGTGTTTCAGCAATTATTGCAACACCTTATGACGGTTTGCAGTTCATTCGACAACCTTTCATTGCGTTTTGTCAATCTATGCAGGTTGTCAGCATAATAAGCAAAAAGTAACTCTCTAGTTAACCGATTAATGAAATAATATGACTGTATAATGGCGGATTAAGCTGCATGGACATTTTGAAGAGGTTAAGTATTAAAAAAGGGATTTTTTTTGTTTTTTGAAATGGGAGGAAAACGGGGACTACTTGCAACCTTCATCGAAAAATGTCCCCCATTACTACGGTAAGGAAAGTCAGAGAAAACTCTATAACGACTCGCAGTGACATTCAAGTTGAATTAATGGCTGCAAAATTTGATCTCACTTAACGAACTATCAGCAATAAACCACACAGACTTGGCGTTGGGTCTCGCCGTCCAAGAAAGACGCTTACCATGAAAGAAAAAGCATAGACTCGATTGAAGTTCGTTCGCAAATATTTAGATAAAGCAAAGAAAAAAAAATTGGATACGGTATATAGTGAATAAAACAAGATCTAGATATAAAATTCAAATGCTAAGCACTGACTCATTGATTTTGTTAGAAATTAAAAAAAAGACTCGAATTTACAAACTTTGCTTAACACACACGCAAAAGCGAATCCAAAACAAAACCTCGTAAAATTTCACACCTTGATGCGAAATATTTTTGGCCAATAGAAAACTAGGAAATATTTAAAAAAAAATTCAAATAATCTTCAATTTTCAGAAACAAATTCTTTTAGGGACCTTTACGCGAGCCGACGCAAAAATTTGTTCATCGTCCAATGAAAAGGCCTGAATCACATCCGGGAGTGAATTCCCAAATGACTTTTTGAAGCCACACAAACAAAATAAAAGACGGGTAAGTTCGCTTGCCACCAGAGAGGAGGAGACAAGCGTATTAACACATCCCTTGACAACGTCAAGTGAGCGTTATTATTATCTCTACCCTTCTCCCTCACCTCTTTTATACTTGATAAACTAAAGGAACATTTAAGACTGAGCGCTTACTTGAAAGGCATTCCTACCCTACGATAATGCTTATACATACATACATACATCCACACATACGTTCCTGCCTACGTACACATAAACTCATTCTTGCAAGGACTACTACGAACATTTTGACGACCTTGTATCTACCAAAATACATTAATTTTATGTGTAAAAACCCCAAATTGATTTATATGTATAAAAATTTGTTGTTCCCTTTACTATTTGATTTTCTTGTTTTATACCCCTCTTATGGTGGGCTATCTAACTAACAAGGCCAAATCAAATTTACCTCTTTCCACACTCATACACTTCACTATAACAGATAACTCACTATAAGTATTTTGGTCAGATGAAATCAAAATAGAATTATCTGTAACGAACTCAGCCTGTTAGTTGTGGAGGGAAGATAGATGCGCCTGTCATCCGAAGAACACCATCCCTAGTGTAAAGTTCGGTGGTATCATGGTATTGATTGACTGATTGATTTGTTTTTACGGCTTATCAACTCTTTGCAGAAAGCCAGAATAATATTTTTTAGATTGTAAATTTTTTTTTAACATAATAATGCTTTAGTTATACAAGTCTTACTAATTAATAGCTGGAGAGAGAAAAGGTGGATTCATACCCTTTTCCTTTCTTTGGCGTAAGTGAATATAATGAACCCAACAGGAATTGGAACTCAGCTCTCCGAGTAGCAATCTAGGTACTGACCAGATTTGACGTTCAGTGATCGTACAGGAACCGGCATTTCAACGTGTTGTGGCCGTAAGCGATTATAGGATAGGATTTTTTTTATTACTCTTAATGGTAATGTAAACAATTGATGGAAGATACGTTGAACTAAACGATGTAAAGAAGTATTTCAGAAGAAAATTTATTACGATAAACTATATCCGCGTCCTGGGTAAGACGATAAACTACGTCCAACAACAAGGCCTCTAATCTGGAGGTTTTGAGGAGTGTGGAATCACCTCTTAATTGCTGGTGTTCCCAGGTCCACCCTGACCCGGGGTGGTAGCACCTGTTAGGGTCCCAGCTATGTGCAAATAGTTAACCCCCAAACTGGGATCAAAACACTATGAAAATGTAAAAATAGATTTAGTACCAGAAATACTTTGCAAAAATTATTACCAGCTATACATTTTTGTAGGAAAAAAATATTATCAGCAATAAAAAATGTCGGCATTAAATAACCCTTTTTCGTTGATATGCCGTAAAACAAACCAAATCAAACCAATCATCTCTTCTCAACAGTTGGAGTTATGAGATGACTTGTTTCCAACAAGATAACGATACTAAAACATACTGCTGAACTTACTCGAGAATGATTCGCCCAGAACATGAGGGTGCCGCAGTGGCCTAGTCGATCGACAGATTTGAACCCGTTTGAGAATTTATGGCAAAACCTGAAAAATCAAGTTCATTTGAAGAGCTTAAATACATCAATGAAATGAAGGTTATTTGTAAAGAATGGAGGGTTAATCTTTTCAACAGGAAGTTGCAAAACACTAAAAGACAACTATAGCTAACGATGGTTTCGATAGTAAATATTTAGTTAAGAAAATTGAGGTGTACCAATACTTTTTTCTGGTCCAATATCGAACATTTGATTTTTTGAAGTTAGACAATTGTATTTTTGTCATTATATGGACGGGTAATCCATCAGAATACAAATTTTAAGGTATGCGCATCTTTATTTACACATATACTATATATATATATAGAGAGAGAGAGAGAGAGAAAGAGTTTGTCTGACGATCGTAAATAGCGTGAAACGAGGGTCACAAACTCACATCAATCATCATATATATATATATATATATATATATATATATATGTGTGTGTGTGTTTGTGTGTAATTTAAACGCTTCCCTAACCCACTATGAATGTGCACACACACATTATATATATATATATATATATATATATATAAAGACATTTTTTATGTTTAACATTCTTTTTATTGATACAAGTATTTAAGTAAATGCTCTGTTTATAATAAACAGTATTAAATAACATTTACCGCCCTGAATGTCCGAGAAATTTTCATAGAAAACATTCGTCCTTCGACAGGATTCGAACCTGTATCCTATACGGAACCGACATATAGCCTGATGTGCCTTACCTCTCGGCCACAAAGGATCGTTCGGTTGGCAAGGTCGAATAAACTTCAATCTTCCATGAACCTCTCAGGATCGTTCGGTTGGCAAGGTCGAATAAACTTCAATCTTCCATGAACCTCTCACGTACATTCATAACTGCTCATAGCGTATCAAAGTTATGAATAGGATACAGGTTCGAATCAGGTTTGTTTACATTTGATACGCTAACTAAGCACAAATTAATTCCTCCACAAAAAAAGATTTTCTACATTGAACTAAATAAATATTAAGCAGACTCTCATTAATAATGACTTCCCAAGCCACATTGTAGATGAACAAATAAGACGGTATATAAAAAACCTCAACACACGTCAAATAGAATGTAGTACTTCCCCCAAAGAACACTAAATATATCAAACTACTATATTGTAACCAGATGCATGCTGACTACAAACAGGATGAAAAAATCATAAAGAACCTCATTTATACTAACATATCTTCCATGGATTCGAATAATAAAAAAAAAAATGAATCATATATTATAAAAAAACACAACTAATTGAATTATTCGCAATAACTCCTCCCCACTAACTGATGTATTACGTAAAACCAACATTATATACCAATTTAAATGCCCCTTGGAAGAATGTATCTCCGACAAAAAACAAATATATATGTTGGGTATACAACAAATGCACTAACAAGAAGGCTTACATTACACATGTCTAACCATTGCGAGACATCTACAATAACATTCCTGTCCACATTCACAATATAAAAAAATTACCAATCGACAACACAACTATCCTACACCAAGAAAACAACAAAATTAGATTACAGATACTAGAAGTGATTTATATAAAAAAAAATTAAAGCCGGTACTGAACAGAATCAATTATGAATACTGCAGTAATTTTCTGAAATGCCTGTAAACGAACACTTTTTTTTTTAAAACGCTTTAATGCGCGTGTGACCATAACATTATAACATAGAGATAAAAAAAATTCCATAATGGATAATTTTTTCACGTTCTAAAGAACGCTCAGCAGATTGTCAACCGTTTTGTATTTAAAATCATAATGAAATAATTACGGTAATGGATAACATCGCACAACTCTGTATAAATACTTATATTAATGAACAACAAACTTGTATTCTTGCACCCCTGAAGATGATCTTGTAAAAAGATCTAAAGTACTCTGGAAATGAAAATAAAAGAAATTTAAACAGCTATAGCACATTTCTCTCATGCTTTAATATCAATACACGGAAGGTTATTCGTGAGTATGAACGGATTTTGTTAAAAATTAACAGACATAATGTCTGTAATTTATTCAATCAGACATGCCTAAAAGAGAATTTGCTGCCTAAATACACAAATTATAAATATATATATATATATATATATATATATATATATATATATATATATATGAAGAAAAATATACAGAAAAAACAAACAAAAAAAATCTTAATATGCAATTATGCTGTATTTTTGTTTGTTTTTCTGTATATTTTCTTCATACTATCGGATCTATATCCATATATTTGCTTATATATATATATATATATATAAATATATATATATATATATATATATATATATATATATATATATATATAAACATGAAAACAATAAACAAAAACTAAAAATTTTTGAAGCTATATACATAAAACAGTTGAAACGTAACCTGAACAAAATAAACTACAAAATCTCCACAAATATTCTTAAATGCCTATAATTGGTAACAGAAGACATTGGTTTATACCAACGGCTTCTCATATTTAATATTTATCGAATTCACTCTCGTGTGGTCATGTATGACGTCATGAGCTGCGGTGCGATTTTCGCTTCCAGCGTCTGATATGCACGAGTTTGTCGTTCCTTGGAAATCTTCCATGTAAACAGAAACAAACTATGATCACTGTCTTGTCCACGTTTGCTTGATATATTCTAATGTAATTGTCATCTTTGATAATGGTTTTATGTAAGCCGAAAGCTTAGATAGGATTAAAAGATATGTATCAATATTGTGATTTTCTTTCTTCGTTTAATGATAATGTTATTAAGCTTATCAGACAATGTGAAAAGAATTTACATAAAATAAATAGACAACACTTGTCTATATTATTTAATGAAACATGTATCAATATATATATATATATATATATATATATATATATATATCCATATATATATATATATATATATATACACATATACACACAGACACACACACACACACACACGCACACACACACACACACACACACACACACACATATATATATATATATATATATATATATATATATATATATATATATATATATATATACCCGTATTTGAGAATAACGCAAGCCAGAATAATAAAAAAAAAAACTAATAAAAAGCCAAGCAAAAAAACAAGTAGAAGGACTTCTACACAAATACGGGGTATACAGTAAAATAGCGTTAACATATATATATATATATATATATATATATATATATATATATATATATATATATATATATATATATATATATTATATATATATATGTGTTGTGTGTGTGTTTATTCAGGTTTAGGGTTTAGTTTTTGTTTTTCATGCTGTTAGAACAAAAATGGAAGAAACTTTATTTTACGAACAAATTCTTTCTGTTTTCGGTCAGATTTGATTTTTTTCTTTGAATTGTTTATAGGTTTGTGATTGTGTGTTTTATTGGCAGGGAGTTTTCTGTCGGTTCATTCCTCATCCTTGGACAATGACAAACATACATACTGGAACACACAGGCACATACGCACACACAATCACACACACAAATACTGGTAAAATGAAGCAGGGACAGACCTCTTGTGTGTGTTTTCAATATAGAGTCTCCCTAAACTTACTGAATATATATATATATATATATATATATGAATGGTCAGATAAAGAACAAATAGAAAACGTATATCAATCGAAAATGTTTCACTTTTATGGAAGCTTCGTCAGAGATTGAGAGAAAATGGACAAAATGCTTTCATAAAAGTGAAACATGTTAGATTGATAAACGTTCCCTATTTGGTCTTTACCTTATAATCCTATCGGATTCCGATCCATATTTGATCTTTAAAGCATATATATATATATATATATATATATATATATATATATATATATATTGAAGTCAACACTTAGAGGCGACAGTCTGTTTCATGCAAGGCGCAATGAGACAGACTGTCGCCTCTAAGTGTTGACTTCACGTTTATCTTGATATTGAGCACTTTATCCCATAAATATAGCACATCTTAAGACTATATTCCTTCATATATATATATATATGTGTGTGTGTGTATATATATATATATAGGGTATGCTATATTTATAGGTAAAAGTGCTCAATATCAGGGATAGACCATATGCAAATATACAATATAAAAGAGGAAATTCAGATCGACACCACCAAGTGGTAACAGTCTGTTTCATGCACAACACAATCTTCAGATTATATATATATATATATATATATATATATATATATATATATGTGTGTGTGTGTGTGTGTGTGTGTGTGTGTGTGTGTGTGTGTGTGCGCGCGTGTGGGTGTGTGTTTATATGTATGGATATATATATATACGTGCATTGGTGTATACATGCTTACATATATATATAATATATATATATATATATATATATATATATATATATATATATATATATATATACATAAATCTCGATTTCTCGACCGATAGACATAGAACGCATTGTTTAATAATAGTTAAAAACGAGGATACCTACTTAAACACATACTCACTGAATATTATATTTATAACAGTAATATATATATATATATATATATATATGTATACTTATATAAGCGAATGAATATATGTGTATTTTATAGATCTTGCTATGTATAAAAATGATACGTTCGTTATATAAATATAGATTTTATATAATATTTATTGCACACACTGAGCATCTACATTTAAATTATATATATATATATTTAAAATACTCTTCAGACACACATTCATGCATAACAAGTCACAACGTTTAATATTTTAGTGTTATGAAATGTAGATATATCTGAATATGAGAATTATGATTTCAATACGAAAATGATAAATATAATTTTAAGATGATATTCAATCTGGCATATATGTGTGTGTGTGTATGTATGTGTGTGTGTAATATATATATATAAACATATATAAACATACATATATATAAATATAGACATATAAATATATATATGTATAAATATATATATAAATATAAATTATATATATAAATATATACGCCAGTTTTATATACATATGTATTTGTACTTAAATACGCCAATTTCATATATATATATATATATATAAATACATACATAATTACGGGTGCTAGCAACGAGGTTTTTTCTCCTTAAATTCTGATAGGTGATCTTGGTCGGACGAGAACTTTACAGCACCTCCATATATATATATATATATATATATATATATATATATATATTTATTTATTTATGTATGTATATATATATAATCATACGTACTTTATTATTTATATATTTATGTATATATTTAATTTAAATGTCTTTAGATATAGACACACACACATACATAAACGCATCTATATATATGGCTTTTATTTATTTTATTAATATTTGAGAAAGTGTATATATATATATATATATATATATATATATATATATATGTTTATATGTAAGTCTCTGTAGATCCACACATATATGATTGCAAGTATATATGCCTTAATGTATATAAGAGGCAATCATCCAATCATCCGAGGCGGAAATGTATTTGTTTTTTGCTTCTTTTAAAATCAGAGTTTCGTCACTGAGGTACTTTGGTAAGCTGAATCATTTCGTCCGAGCATAATCAGTTCTGGATTTCTCTTCTTGAAACATCGTAACATGTCTCGAAGACCTAGAAAAAGAAATCAAGTTCTTGTAAGAAATCTTTTATCTGCTGTCGTAGGAAATTTTACGAACATCTTTTAAAAATAGAACAGAAACACAACATTAAAAATTTTACATTTTAGTCTTATATTAATTCAAACATGTCTTTTTTTCATGGTGGCAGACGTTGAACACACTAACGCGTTACCACCCGCTCTATTTTTACTTCTCTTTTTGTCTTCTCGTCTTTCTTTCTTTCTTTCTTTCTTTCTTTCTTTCACTAAAACCAAACAGCGTTTCTCATATGTCTTTGCCGTCTTTCATCTTGTTCAAAACGAAATCGACTATTATTTATGTGGCATTGACAGGGAGTAACGTACCTGCTAAGGATGTAAGAAAGAGACAAGCTGGATTATAAAATGATGATCTGATCTTTTTTTTTTTTAAGCACATCACTCCAAGCAAGGCGGGGGTGCCACTAATACGCAAGGGGTTACAGAGAATGAAATTAATAATAAAGAGGGGTGTCTGAGGAAAGAATAACGTGGGATCAAGATCAAGGCAGCAGAAGATGTCGATTGACATTACATTTAAATTTTTGAAGATTATAGTTATCAGAGAAGCAAGTAAGTGGAAGGGGGTTCCAATGTTAGGAACAGCGAGAGAAGAAGCTGTTGGAGTAGAAGAGGCGGTTACATTTAACTGTTTCGACAGTAAGAGGGTGGGACCGAGATGCCAACCGTTGGGTCACCCGTGAAAATAGCACGTCAGAGCAGTTGCCAAGAAAATATTTGTAGAAAAGACAGAGGGAAGCCACATCACATCTGTGAGAAAGTGACTTGAGTCGAGATGCCAGGACAGTACCTATCACATTGGATATCCGTCTTTAGATCATGTCGAGGGCCTCGGGATGAACAGCGGGGGCACTAAATCATATATTGCAACAGTATTCAATGCAAGGAAGAATGGTCGATTTGTAGATTTGAAGGCAGAACTCAGGTGAGAAAAACCTTCTGGCGCGACACAGAGAACCAACTTTCCTTGCGGTAGCTGTAGCTATTGATTCGATTTAGTTGTTCCACCTCAGGACAGTGGAAAACATGAGACCGAGAAGGCCCAGAGAGACATTCTCGTGCAGTTGAGAAGGCGCAGAGTGAAAATTATCTTTATGCTTAGAATTTTAGAACTTTGAAATTCTGTAATTAGGAGTTATCTTTATATACATAATTTATTTCCAGACTAATATACTCATCTTGTTATTATCATTACACATCTTTTGACGTCTGTCGATCTAGATAGCGTTCAATGAATTTTGACCTGCACCATTTGTTTAATTTACGATTGTTCTCGTCCAGCTGTCCATGTCATGGCATATCTCGATTTGTTCTTGTTGCATAGAAAGAGTGTCTAAACTTCCCTACACTTATTATTCAAACATAGACACGTCGATATGCTATGAGTAGAACGGCTGCTCATGGCACAGTGGCAAAAGGTGGCTTGCCAAGACGTAACGCTTTCTTAAAATTACGTCCGTGTCCAAGATAGCGTATCACATGAGTCATCAATATGTGACATATCTTTTGATAAAAAATAACTATTGTCTCTAACCCCTTATTTTTCAACATATAAGACAATGGGTTAATTTGCAGTTTAACACCCGCGCTCAGTTCGCATTAAAAATTTTGAGAACACTTACATTTATGTGTAATTGTAGATGCTTCATTTGAATCTGGCTTGATAAATATGATAAAATTTACCGTTTTGGAATTATCAACAGTGAACGTTCAGATTCATTTGCGTCATTTGCGGCAGCCATTACAGGCGTTGTTCGCATACATTCGCTGCGGAAAGCTAAACGCGGAAGGCTACAGAAAGCTAAGTGTGGAACTAATCTTTCTTGTCTAAATTTGTCTAAATTACTGCGCACGAGAACTATTTACGTAGACACGCTCAGATTGCGCAATGATACCTACACTGATAGCTATTCTGCAGCGAATGTATGCAAACAAGGCCAGTAACAGCTGCCCGCGACATGAATGAATCCGAACGTTCACTGTTGATAACTCCAAAACGATAGAATTTATCATATTTATCAAGCCAGATTCGAATGGAGCATCTATAATTACACATAAATGTAAGTGTTCTCGAAATTCTTAATGCGAATTGAGCGCGGATGTTACACTGCAAATTAACCAAACAATGCACGTGATTTGCACGTGACTGTTGCACGTTACCGTTGCACGTTGCTGATATGACATCCTGGGTTTTGATTTATAAACGACACTTAAAAGAAAAACGAGCTACCGTGTATACTCATGTATAAGTCTACTTAATGTATAGTGCGAAGCCTGAATTTTCTTTTTTTTTTTTTGCGAAATCCTTATTTTTTTTTAATATTGCTCGTGTATAATACAACCCCAGCTTCTGAGCAATACTAGTTGATCTATCGTAATCAATACTAGTAGGCCTATCGTAATCAAATACTGCAATAATAGGAAACGTCCTAGATATATATTCATAGCAAATAAATGGTCTTTGTTCATTTTGCATAAAGCTACCCCAAAATGATTAGAGAAATCACTCACCGCAAACATAAGCGAACAAAGATGAACGCAAATTGAAAAAGGAAAAAGAAACATTGTCGATTTTTCATTTATATAAGATACTAGCAGGTTTTGCCCGCTCGTTATCGCTTTCACTACTTGAAATCTTTGAAAAAAAAATTTTAAATTGTCTTCATAAATTGTCTTGTTATATTTAAGGAAAGTTTTACAAATAGATGCCAACTTATTAAAGGTTAAGTATAATTCAAATTTCAAACACTTTTCTGCATTATATAAGACAATATTCCTAAACAGAACTATTTTTGATAAGAAATTCAAAACAGTCCTCGAATAAAAGAACATTAATGAAAAACAGTTAATGAAATAAACTTTTTTAAGGTCAATATGCAAATTAGTTAAACCTGAAGAGTGATATTGCTTAGAAGTAGATATAACAGAGATATTGAGCTTTTGTGCGTAAATTACTATAAAGTAGAGCTCAATTCTCCCACGAATCTCATAATTCGTGGGAGAATTGAGCTCCAATTTAGCATTTATTCATATAGATTCCATAATATTGATTTTACTTAATTAGCAATTATGTTTCACTAACTCATCAAATATTGAATGTACAACTAATTCTAATTTCTATTTTTCCATATTAATTTTATCCATGAAATAAAAATATTTGTTTGTACAGAAAATAAGGATCTACATACATAAAATAATCTTTAAATTAAGTGGCTGCAAAAGAATTATCATGGAATTTTTAAAAGGTAAGCTTAAACATTAATTCAGTATTTAATTATTGGGCGGTTTTTAAGCTAGCTTAAAATTTTAAGCTACCTGCAATTTTGGATACAAAAGGAAACTAAGAGTTACTCCCCTTGAACCATGAAAGCAACGATAATGGCTAGTATAATATATTAATATATATTTTTAACCTCGCATAATCTGGCAACCCTGAATCAGAGCTCAACAAAAATCGTTCCCTCCGCCTAACTTTTCTAGGGCTTTTGAATGAGCTATGAATCATTGACATTTGACCAGTGGGGGTTGCTTGGACACACATGCGCACAAACACACATATACTGTACTTTATATATAAGATTTGTAACTTAAGCGGCACACATAGAGAATGACGTTCTGCTCTTCATGTAGCAACAAAAAGTAAGAATCTAGGCTAGAGGGGGCAGGCTAAAGGAGATTGCCTATACCGCTAAGGTTAGGCAAAGATACAGTAGGAACATAGACTTACCAGATAGGTAACGGCTACCTAAAATGCATGAATTTTTACCCCTTCAGAAATACAGTCGGGGAAATAAATATTCGTACACCATAAAATTTTTTAATTAACATGAAAGTTAAGAAAAAACTTAAAATCCATACAATATTTCTACACCATTACATAATGCTACAATTTGCAAAAAACAATTAGAAAATTTTGTTATAAATGAAGTTGTGTTATTCATAAAATTTCAAGGCGAAAAAAATTATTCATACAAAATATGTCTTTAATATCAAAAGGCTTAAATTACCTTTATTTACATAATTCTTTGTAAGATTTTGCTAGATTCTTCCAATTATTACCAGAACAATCTAGAACATTCCGCAACTCATTTCTTACATAAGGTTATCTTCGCACACAAATCATACACAATAATGGGAAAAGACACGGAAATATCAAATTTGCAAAAAAAAAAAAAAAAAAAAAAGAAGATCATCAAACATTGGAAGGGAAACAAAAGCTATAGGAAAGAAGCAGATATCCTGAATATACCATTTACTACTAGTTCCGTTATTACTAAATATACAAAGGTAAAAACTGTTGAGAACAAATCGAGATCTGGTGCACCACGCAAGATTTCTCTCAGATCAATGAGAAAAATTCAGCGCAAAATTCAAGAAAATCCAATGACTATTCAGAGAGAAATACAGGAAGAATTAAATGCATCAGGAATTATTGTTACAAATCGAACAATAAGCAATGAACTTCATAGAAGTCAACTAAGATCGCGTTCTCCAAATAAAACTCCATTACTATTGAAGAAACATAGGGTTGCCCGGTTAAAATTTGTTCGTGAGCATAAGAATAAACCTGGATTATTTTGGGAAAGTGTTTTATCGACAGATGAATCAAAAATTGAACTGTTTACGCGTAATTCAAGGACTCACCTTTGGAGAAAAGATGGTACACACTTTGCACCGAAGAACACAATACAAACAGAGAAATTTGGTGGTGGTAATACACAGTGACAATAAATAGTATAATAATAGTAAGTCACATCCAAAGGTGATAATATCATGGTTTGGACATGTTTTACTGCTAATGATACGGGTAATAAATAGTAGAATGAATTCAAAAATATGTCAAGATGTCTTGGAGTCTGATTTGTTTGAATCAATAGTAAAACTCGGACCCCAAATGAATGGGCTTTGGAACAAGATACTGACCTTAAACATATGGCTAAATGTACAAAAAATGGCTTATTGAAAACAATTTCAATACACTCGAATGACGATCAGTTTCTAGACTTGAATCCAATAGTGAATTTGTGGCGTTTATTAAAAATTCAAGATCACAAAAAAAGATCCTAAAAGGATATGCAAAGAAGAATGGATTAAATATGAACAGAACCTTGTAATTCATTGATTAAAAGCTACAGAAAGAGACTGATTGCTGTTGAATTGAGTAAGGAATATGCTACAAATATCAAATAGTGATTATAATTTTGCACGAATACTTTTTTGCCTCCAATTTTATTTTAATTTCATATAATTTCATTAATATAACAAATTTATCTGAATTTTTATTTTTATTTTTTTTTTTGCATATTGCAAAATTATGCCATAGCGGCTTGGATTGAGGAATCAGAGAGACGAGTTCGAATTCCAGTCGAATCCATTACATTCACTTACGTGCTAATAACCTTGGGAAGGGTATGAATCCTCTTCTTCTCCTCCCAGTTATGGGTAAATAACAGGAGAGACCGGGTTCTATAGCCTTGGATGGCAACTGGTCTATCACAGAAGAACTGGCATCCTACTGCGGGGAAAAAAATCTACCTCGTCAGTCATGTATCGAAAGCTAGATGATCGCCTAGGCGTGTATCCCGCACGGCACATAACTGAACTGATACAACTATTGTATGGATTATAAAATTATTTTGTAAAATTTAACTATGATAAATAAAAAAAAATCATAGTGTACGAATATTTCTTTTTTATTTTCCATTGTAATTTACCTGTGCAATCGGTCAACGAAAATGTATAACTTTTGACCTCTTCAAATAAATTACCTGCATATAGGGTGATCTCCTGTTTTTGCGTACAAAACTGATCATAAAAATTCGTAATATACTCGAGTTTATACATTACTCTAAACACTTTTCATTTTCTTTTCTTCTCCTTTAGTTTTTCTCACCCACTGACAATGACCCATGTGAGTCGAAAGGTTTGACACAGCCTTGATTTTGAATATTTATTGCATCTGTAGCAGCCTACATGAACTTTGAGGTATAGTAAGAGGAAAATATTGCTTACAGCTACAAGGGATAGGAAGTCGTGGAGAGCTATGGGCCATTGCACATAAAAGAAGAGGAATATTCTCTTAAGACAGGTAAGAAAAGAAGAACAAAGAGAAAACGGTGTAAAGCGTTCAGTTTGACGTTTTTTCTTTTATTTCCGTAAAGAATCGCGAATAGTTGGTTGAACGAAAATGAACATCAAACTTATTAAAACATTATCATTAACTTGTTTTTTGAATACTATGTACAATGAGAAGTACTGTGTCTACAGCGAGCGTCATTTGCATTTCCCTGTTAAATATGTATTTCGCTAAAATTTTTGTTTTGTACATTAGAAGAGACGAAACGACCGTAGGCTGTTGGAGATCAAGTTATTTTTATGATCATTCTAATCAGTGTTGAGAGACAGACATATTTCTAACGAATGTGTCTGAAACAAATAAAAACGTACTGAAACGTTATGTGATCTCTTTCCACTTGTATAGTAGAGAATGTTGGACAATCTCAAAGCTGAAGAAGAGACTTGAAGTAACACAAATGTGGTTCTACAGAAGGATGCTGAGAATACCATGGACCGAACATGTGATCAAAGAAAAGCGTACTGAAACGTTACGTGATCTCTGACCTCTTATATAGTAGTGAATGTTGGACAATCTCAAAGATGAAGTCGAGACTTGAAGTAACAGAAATGTGGTTCTACAGAAAGATGATGAGGATACCATGGATGAACATGCGAACAACGACGAGAAAATGGAAACAAAAAGTAAACTTATATTTAACATCAGCAAGAGGTAGTTGAAATTTCTGGCGTAAGTAATGAGGAAGGTCTTGGAGAAGTGGATGAGAATGAGATGACTTTAGTGAGGAGAAAGGACAATAAGAGAACAGCTTTCAAAAAGACAGAAGATGGCCATTGGCGTTGCATTTACAATTTTGAAGATTATAGTTGGAAGGGAAGCAAGAATTCGGAAGGGAGTTCCAAAGGAGAGAAGTACAAGAAAAGAAACTATTAGAATAGAACATGCGGTTGCATCTACCTAGTTCAACAGTAAAATGATAAGACCTAGTTGCATGTAGCACGCTTAAATTGATGCAGTCGAAGCACCAAGGAGGAAAGCTCATGAAAACAATTGCGATGAAAATATTAGTAGAAAAGACAGAAAAAAGCTTCGTCTCGGCGGTGAGAATGTGACTGAAGTCGAAATGCCATGTCGGGATCGATTACATTGTAAATCCTTAATATATTCTTCTTTCCTTTACAGCTTTGCAATAAACTTATGTAGTAACACTCTGCTTTGATTGGCTCTTGGGTATTGGACTGGGTGAACAATAGTTTTAAAAATAGGTTCCTTATGAATGAGGTAGATATTTTCATGGCTAGTTTAAGTAAAATAATAAAGAAAAAAGCTTTTAAAAGACAAGCAGTAAATGTGGCGTTTCATTCTTTTAGCTGAGCAGAATGGATTCTTTTCCCGACTAAATCTTGCAAATCATTCCATTGCTCGAACAAGAATTGTTGAACTTTGAATCGGTTACTCTTGGAGACAAGATTCTTCCAAGTTTTATGCTCATTTCAAAGTCAAGCAGAGAATTGATATTTTGGCTACGGATGTTAACTTGTTGTTTTCCGTGAGACGCTGCTTGCATGTGTACATCGCTGATAAAGCTTTAATCAATGAAGAATGACAGGCTTTTGATTCTTCCATCCTGTTTCTGTCTCTAATTTTTCCACTGAGTCTTACCATTCATCCTTTTCACCACGACTCCTTAATTTTACAATGCGAACATTCACCATTACGATATCCTGTAGATCTTTAATCCGGGTCTTTTTTTCAATGTGAAGATTGCAAATATAAGTGCCATAAATAATTTATACAGCATTGAAGATTTTCATAAGTTGCCAAAATGATTGCGACACAGGAAATCCAATATGTTGAAAAGCCCCCGATCCGATCCAGTAGGGTTTAAAATAAAATTTAACAATAGATTTCAATATTAAGCTTAAAATTAAAGTTACATTATTAAGCGATGTTTAGATTCTATACATCGCTTGAGAATGGAACTGTACTCTAAATTTTAAGTTTAATATTGAAATTAAACCTTAGGACAAGTCAAGTTTCGAAACAGTAATTTTTGTGGTGTGATGGAATCATATTTAAAAATAATTATAATATATATATATATATATATATATATATATATATATATATATATATATATTAAGAAATGGACAAGGTCCGACAATTTATTCATTAAAGACATTTTTATGTTTAACGTTGTTTTTTATAGATACAAGTATTTAAGTAAATGCTCTGTTTATGATAAACAGTATTGAATTCAGGCCGGTAAATGTTATTTAATACTGTTTATCATAAACAGAGCATTTACTTAAATAATCTATAAAAAAAAAAACAACGTTAAACATAAAAATGTCTTTAATGAATATATATATATATATATATATATATATATATAATAATATATATATTAAAATGTTCGTTTTAAGCTTTAAAAGTGAACATTTTAATTAAATTTTGTATCTTTTACTCTCTTTCTTTTCCCCAGTTGTTTACCTTGTTGCGAGCGTGTTCACTGAACCGTTTGTGCGGAACTGTATTCGCCCTGAAAGCGCACATCATAGAACTGGGGCTCAGAAATCTCTCCTATTCGTCTAGCTATGTGCCGTAGCGGTGGGGTCCCTCCTATCCTATCCTCGTCTACCGTAACCTCTATACTACAGGATGGCAGGACCACGTAGAGTGATGGTGCAACGACAAATGGCCTAATCCTGGCCGGGTCGTTCTTCCAGTAACCGACTATTCGATGAATCTCTTACACGTTCTTGGCAAACCGTCTATAGAACCAGATTTCTGTTGCCTCAGATCTCTTCTTCAACTGTGAGGGGATTGTCCAGCATTCACTGCTCTATAAAAGAACTGATATTACATAAAAGTTCAGTAATCTTTTGTAATCTTTCAAAGATATCTTCAGTCTGTTAAATAAATATCTGATTTGAAATTGTCTTATGATATTACGTAACAGTTTATTAATCCTTTCTTTGTTTCTGTTGCTTCAAGTCTCTTCTTCATCTGTGAGAAGATTGTCCAGCATTCACTGCCATATTGGAGGACTGATATTACATATCAGTCTAGGGTTAATTCTTAGTGCTATGGGAACCTCTAACACTACTTCCTCTAAAAAAATCTCTAATCTAAACCTCATCATCAGATAATTAATTACTCGTTAAAAATTATTGCTTAGGTTTCCATACTTACCCGCATCCGCACAAATTCTAAGAAGGTTACTGAGTACGAAAACGGCCGGAGGGTAGATCGACCGAATTTGATGTGTATAACAACGAAGATGAGCATATTGATTCGAATAGCAAAGTATATAATAAGACAGATATCTGAAGAAATTCGCTGGATACAATGGTTGAAATGTTTTATGCGTAACCACCAAGATGAGCGTTCTGGTTCAAATAGTAAGATATATAATAAAATAGAAAGCTGAAGAAGGCCAGTGTGTACACCAGCCGAAATGTTGTGAATATAGAAACAAGACAAGTATGCTTCTCCGAACAGATAAGCATATGATAAAACAAATACCTGAAAAAAGCCGGAGTGTACAACGACCAAAACCTTGTAAATCAATCAAACAAAATGACAATGTTGTTTTTAATAGCTGATTGTATAATAAAGCAGATATCTGAAGAAGGCCGGAGAGTGCATCTGATGAATGTTAAATAATAGTTTAACAGACTATTATTTTTTAGAGAATTGTATTTCTGCTCTGACTTCCTCATTTTGACTTTTGGGGTCAGATACAGGAAAACAAAGACAGTCGATTTTGATTGGTTAAAGCTAGCCTGGGAATAATAGATACAGAAAGGGATTTCAGGGAGTCGAGGTTTACACGTGGAAGAATGTGTCATTTCGCGTCTGCTCCCCAGTCGGGTGGGATAGCAACCCCACTGGCTAGTTAGAAATGTACACGTTGGCGTGTTAAATAAAACAGATAAGCTTAATATCCCTTTTGTTGATGTCTCTTTTTATTACGAACTAAATCCAATTGGCGATCAGCGGCCGAAAATGAGGAAGACGACATTATTATTATTGAATCGATTCCGTCAACGAAGACCTCCCCGGAACGAGGCTGAGTATGCAACATGAAATACTGCGAGTATAAGAACAAAGATGTGTGTGATGGTCTGAATAGCAAAGCATACATGACAGAAAGTTAACATAGGACAAAGCGTATAACATTTGAAATATTGAAATATTGTGAATCTTTTGCGATGCCACCGAACACTCGTTGCCACTTATGTAATATCAACGAATAGTCGTTGTTACTTTCGTAATGCTCGTTGTAGTAGAGACTTTGTAATCGCAGATACAACTGTAATAACGCCGTTGAACAATACTGTTATCGGACGCCTTCGAATATCACTCGCGATAATAGTAGTTGCTCGATAATAATAAATAGTAACCACCGAATAGTAATCCGAATAGAGAAATAGTATAGAGAATAGCGATCCGAATAGTAATAGAGGATAGACGAGAAATGACGATCACTTAGGCGCCAAGCTAATTCCTACTTATTCGTTTCCTCTATCGTCACGTGGTCTACTTAGTTCAACAATAGGATCGCCCGTGTTTGCTCACTGGCGATCTATGTTCAAACTCAAGTGTCGGCCATGACATTTTATTCGTATATAACAAAATCTAACCATGTTGGTCCCTAAAGCAAAGCATGTAATGATAATAATTCCTCGTCTAAAATTTAGCGTATAATAGTGGTGGGAAAACGATACAGACCTTGCCGGAAATTTTCGTTAAATCCGACGTAGATTATTGGATTCAATGCAGCGTTGGAATCTGCTAAGTACTGGGCGCAGAACATCAAATCATAAAACCAATCATTCAGCTGAAAAAATTAAAAAAAATAAAGCATTATTTATTAATTATTTTAATCCCCGTTATGTCATTGAACAAATATAGTTTAATCAACGACTCCAAAAACAGAAATTTAAGACGCTTTTCGTAAAAAAAACAAACAAAAAAAAAAACAAAAACAAAAAAAAAAAACGGACAAATATGCGTGAATAATGAACTCCAAGAGCTAATTCTAGTGAGAAAACCTGATGATTGTTGCTTTTGTTTCCTTACTGCTATGGTAACAATGAGTGCAATTCATTACCGGGTTATACGATCGTCATCTTCATCAGTTACTCTTGTCTTTGCTTAAGTACTTTACTACGAGATTTGTTTTTTCAATAACAGGACATAACGATATTATATCAGGTCCTTCTACAGGTACAACTGCTACCGTAGAATCCA
Source organism: Acanthosepion pharaonis (assembly GCA_903632075.3). Lineage (NCBI taxonomy): Eukaryota > Metazoa > Mollusca > Cephalopoda > Sepiida > Sepiidae > Acanthosepion > Acanthosepion pharaonis. Next base: position 993,402 of record CAHIKZ030003164.1, on the reverse strand, counting down.
ATACTATCTGCCGCATGGTCAGGTCATCAGCGACTCATCTGGTTCCCACACCAAGCCTTCCTGGTGTAGCTAGACATCCGTTACGACGGTTGACAAGGACACCATGTGAGTGAGCTCTTTGGGAAAACAATCTCACATATCTACCTTCCTTGTTCTGACAGCACAAGGATAATGCTATGCTTCTCATAACTAACACTGACGTCTCTCTAATCATCTTAACGCATTAATTTGAATTCTATATGAAAACTTTAAATTTTTATTTGATTTCATGTATATATTTATTATTTATTATTGTTAAAAACACAATAAATCTGGCAAAAGGTCAAAAAGATCTTTTGTATATATTTACGTTATTTACATGTAGACTATTATCCCCTTGTTTGCGTTGCTATCACAACTTTTCGGCCATTGTGCTCTCAAGTCTTGATAAGGTTCTTGTCGATCCAGGTAACATTCAGGGAATGTGGATTAATGATTTGATTTGTTTATTGAATGGCATGTCAACTCCTCATGGGTCATTTAATGCCGAAATATCATTTTCTTGGGAGCTTTGAAGTAATAAAAATATGATATATGTTATTCTGCTTTCACAACTGAATACATGGTAGATGATACTCAGCTTTTTCGGCCAGTTAGAACTGATATAAAACGAGCAATCTCTTTTTTTGTTCTTGAGTTGGTCGTACGGTTCGGGTGTGCGTATCGTCGGAGACTAAGAAAGACTATAAGAATCTATCTTCCTCCTTATACTTGGGACGGCAGTGTCAAACTTAAAACCAACTCTTTTCCTTCAGGGTCATTCAATGCCGAAATTTCATTTTCTTGGGAGCCTTGAAGTAATAAAAATATGATATATGTTATTCTGCTTTCACAGTTGAATACATGGTAGATGATAGTCATCTTTTATGCATATACAGGTTTGTGTGAACATAATTGCTAGAGGCGGTGACATGTGTGTTTTATGTGTTAGTTTTCTTAAAATTATGTTTTGGAATACAGGTTGATTTAACTAAATGTAGGATATTATATGAATTAATATCATGAATGATCTCTTTTATGTTGGTTGATTTTCTTTCGTATCATATCAACCTCCATGGGTTATTTAATACCGAAATCTAAATATTTTGAACAATTTTGTGGCTTCAACTAAATAGATTTTAAACGCAATTGTATGCCATTACGTACACATAAAATGTTGTTAATTCTACTATAAAATGTATTGTTGGTCATTTTGTTTTAAAACTGTATTATTGGTAATTTTACTATAAATATGTATTGTTAATAATATTGTTATATAAAAAAGTATTTTTATACATTCATAGTGTTTTGTTTTCATTTGAGGGTTCACTATTTGCCCATAGCTGGGGCCCTAACAGGTTCTACCACCTTAGACAAGGGTGAACCTGAGAACAACAGCAATTAAGAGGTGGTTCCACTCTTCTAAAAACCTCCAATCTCTCAATCAGAGTGCTTGCTGCCGGATGTATCGTCCTAACCAAGACTAGGGAATGTCGAACTGAACCCTGTATGTAATTTGCGGAGGTAGACTTCCCGTTCCGCTGATCACGTCTAGGGATATGTTGTTTAGTCGCTATTTAGTACTGCTCAGTTATTGATCACACCGTTTCAATTGTGAGTTCAATCCCTGGGTCGAGAAGTGTTGTACGTGTACTCAGTGGAAACGGGTCGAACAATAACTAAATGCTGTTCTCTGTTCCTCTTTCCTTCAACATGCCTTGTGAGTATTAAATTTTCCCAAGCCTCTTTTCTCAATATGTGCCTTAGAAATTTAAACTGTCTGTTTCTGGTGCTATGTATGTGTCCATTTTGTCTCCATTTTCTTTAAAACATTATCGTTGCTCACATATTCAGTCCATGGCATTCCCAGAATCTTTCTTTAGAAATAAATTTCCTCTGCCAAATCCGTTTCACAGGTGGAATTAATAGCCAAACACCCTAAAGCTTTTGAATTCAGTGTTGTTCTACTATTTCCAATCAGATATAAAGACTCTGGTCTACCCTGCTATTAAAACCATAGCTTGGGTGAGAAGAGATGGATACATATCTTTCCCAGGGGGACTTCTACGAAAGCAAACGTAACGTCCCCGGCTCGTTGATCCGAGGTTCCGTGCGAGTAACCGCCACGCTACGTGTACCTTCATACTTGTCTATTTGTCTATTAAACCATATCAGCGGGTAGATAGTTGTTTTTAGGTTCTATTTTTTCATGTATTAATTATACAGGGTGTCCATAAAGTTCGTGTGCACTTTAAAATTTATAACTTTATTTGTATTTGCGATAGAAATAATCTGTAAAGAATGTTATAAAGTTTAATGTACCTAGTTTTAAGTATAGCTAAAATAACTAATGTGATTTCAGGAATTACTGTAAATCAGTTGGCAAATGTTTTCCGTGAACTGCAAAATCGTATTACCCTTTGTATTGCTAATGATGGAGGACATGTGATAACTTAAATAAAATTTCAATAAAACTTTAAAAAATATAGATGTACATCTTTCTAATCCTTTTTACAAATTATTTATATCGCAAATACAAATAAAGTTATAAATTTTTTAAAGTGTGCACGAACTTTATGGACACCCTGTATATAAAACCATGGCGTCAGATTATAATCAAATTTATGTTTCGAATTAAAAGCCACAGAAACGATTAACAGTTGATCACGATTTGTTCTCTGACTCTAAAATAGCGAAGATGAAGTCCAATAAAACTTACCATAAGTGTTGTCTTGTGTTCAGCGTACAGAAGAGAGATTACGTAGGGTAGCCAACAAATGCCGAATACAAAAAGAATTGCAATTAGCATTATAACAACCTGGAAAATTAAAGAAAAAATATCAGGAAAATAAATATTTCTGGAGTAAAAATATACTTATTTAAATTTTAACGTTTCATTTCAGATTTCCCCTTCAATTCGTATTTTCTTTTGGCTTCTGTTTTTATATTAGCAACAAGGTCTCATCAATTTACGGTTGAACTGGTTAAATGTAACCGTTATATCTATGCAAACAGTTTCTTCTCTCACTTGTAAAACTCACCAGAATCTATCTTACATATTTATAATTTTTACCATTCTACGTTTGAAGATTGCTGCTAAATATGATCCGGTTCTACTGCCATATATTTAGAGATTCTTGATAAAATCCAAAGAAGAATCAGCAATATTATTGGTCCTGACCTGGCATCGCGGTTTCAGTAACTCTCCCACCGCCCTAATGTAGCTTCCTTGTTCATTTTTAATAAATACTTTCATAGTAATTATTCAGATGAGCTATTTGCTATGGTACTTAGACTTTATGAATTTAAGCAAAGTACTACTTTGGCAAAAAGGTCTCACTAATTTACAGTCGATATGGTTAGATATAACCGTAAGTTCTATGCTAAGAGTTTCTTTTCTCGTCCGTGGAGCTCTCTTTCGTCTTTATGCTTCCCAGCCAACTTTGATCTTTGTTAAGGGGTACACCCCTTTTTATACAAGTGGACTCGCTCAGTGTGTACTTGTACTGCTGCTGGTGAATACCCGGAAGTGATACAGTGATACAGTGAGAGAGTGAGAGTTTGAGGTAACCGCTTTGTAGGAGTCATAGTTGCGAGAACGTAGACTCAGAAGGAAGTCATACTTCGATACTGAATTTCCCAGACTGTATATATATTATTATTGCTACTAACCGCATTTCTGGATCTACTAACCGTATTACCAATTGTATTATTACGTCAATACATTTATTTGCTATATTTCATTCCTGCGTTTGTTATTCATTTGAGACCGGATTTCATCCCGGAATCCACAACAATCTTTAAAAACAATAACACTCGTTATCTACTGTATTCTTGACTACTTTTGTATTGTACTAGTTCATTAATAATGTTTCTGTTTTCTAATTCTTTCACAATAAATAACTCCTTGTGTCTTAGTGACTTTACTATCTTGCATGGGAAAATAAAAAAAAAGATTTTAAAAACAATCTTAAGAGAATTAGAACTCTAACCATAATTTATTAATTGCGGATACAATTTTAGTAACAGAAAATACGTAGATGACACCGAAACTACAGTAACACCTAGAAGGAGGAAAGGAAAGCGTGAAGAAAAGACTAACTACCAAGCTTTAAGAGGACAGAATATATGGTCGTTAAACAAAATTGATTGATTCATTGATTTGTTTGCCTAACAGCATATCAACTCCTTATGGCTCTGTAGCGAAACTGAAAGGCAGCAGTCTGTGGGTTCTGCTGAACTGACTACAGTTCGCCGTTCTAAGAGGCAACGAGTGGCATGCGTGATATGTAAGCAGAATAGTGGACGCTTACGCAAATGTAGGAACAGTCCCTGGCTAAATGAAATGCTGGACGAACAAGGAGAAAAAAAATGGCCTACCTTAGAATCCGAAACGAGCACGAACGCGTTTCGCCTACAGCGTGCCGGAAGTTAACAATAAAAGTACGAGCGTCCTTTTTGTTATTTATGAGTCACGGACGTGTAACATATGCAAATTTCGGCCAGTTAGAACTGATATAAAACGAGCAATCTCGTAGGTGGGGTGGTCTTTTTCTTTTGTTCTTGAATTGGTCGTACGGTTCGGGTGTGCGTATCGTCGGAGACTAAGAAAGACTATAAGAATCTATCTTCCTCCTTATACTTGGGACGGCAGTGTCAAACTTAAAACCAACTCTTTTCATTCAGGGTCATAAGATGCCGAAATTTCATTTTCTTGGAAGCTTGGAAGTAATAAAAATATGTTATATGTTATTCTGCTTTCACAGTTGAATACATGGTAGATAATACTCATCTTTTATGCATATACATGTTTGTTAGTTGATATTGTTTAACGGCATATCAAACTTTGTGGGTTATGTAGAAATCTAAATATTTTGTACTTAATTTTATACTTTCAAGGTTGTTGTGTCGGAAACCTACCACCCCTCTTGAAGATGAACTTGTCTGCATCTGTGAATAAAGACTTTAAATAGTGGCATGTCAGTTGACATGAAAAGAGATAGACAGAGAAGTTCTTAGCTGAGCTAGTTATTGACTACTCAGGCGATTTCTGTACCTTTTTACCAACCTATTAAAACCCTTTTTATTGTTACGTGTTATTTGACATTTGTCTCTACTAACCCCAAATCAACATCATAACAAAGGTAAAAAGCTAGTTTTTTTTTTTACTATATAGTTTGTAGATCATAAAATGTATTGTTATTAATTTCACTACAAAAATGTATTGTTGGGATTTTTCATCAAAAATATATTGCTGTTAATTTTAACAAAAAAATGTATTGTTAGTCATTTTGCTATAAAAATGTACTGTTGATTTCTGTTTGGCGTTCATTATTTGCCCATAGCTAGGACCCTAACAGGTGCTACTACGCCGGGTTAGGGTGGACATGGGAACGATAACAATTAAAAGGTGGTTCAACGCTCCTTAAAACCTCTAATTTCCCGATTAGAGGCTTTGCTGCCGAATGTAGTTTTTCGTCATACCGAGGAGGTGTCAACAAGAGAAAGCAGCCAAACATGCGTGATACAAACTGGTGATGTCAAAATCAAGCAAGAGCAGATATTAAAATTTCTGGGAAGTGTTTTAACTGATAACATGAAATGTGACACCGGAAGTCGAATGCGCATTGGAATAGCAAAAGACACCTTCCAAACGACAAAAGGTAATAAACTTGTTGTTAAACCAATTCCGGTTTTCTACTGTTGTTTTTGATACCTCATTAACAACACCTTACTACTGGAATACCGAGGAAATGAGGGTGATTCGACTCCGTGGACTTAGAAATGACGTGTCCTAGCTTTAAAGGTTTGAACTGGTAAAACTAAAAAACGAAGCTCATGTGAACATTTGCCATGGATATAGCGATAGACTTGGAACGTTGTGCGTTGGGAAAGAGGCTGCAGGGTGGAAAATAATTAAGACCGCGTAAATGCTTTAGATTGGTTTGGTTTATTTTGTCTTACGACATATCGACCTCAATTAGTTATTTAATGCCATCAAGATTTTTAGCATTCTTTGTAAGAAATCACTTTGTAAGAGATCAGGTTTCATTGACGAATTAAAAATACATTAGAAAAATTTAATAGACAGAACTTGCCAATATTCAATCAACCTAAAACTAATCTGGCCGTTGGTCTCGAAAAGCACCTCCAATCTTGTTGTGGATTCCGAGATGAAATTCGGTCTCCAATGAATGACAAACGCAGGAATGAAATATAACAAATAAATGTATTTACACAATAATACAATTGGTAATACGGTTAGTAAATCCAGAAACGTGGTTAGTAGCAATAATAATAATGATAATAATATATATATATATATATATATATATATATATATAGTCTGGTAAATCCAGTCTCGAAGTAGGACTTCCTTAGAGTCTACGTGCTTGTAACTGTGACTTGTGCAAGCGGTTACCTCACACTATTACTCTACCTCTAACCCAATCACAATCTCTGCTCTGACACTACTCTGACTGACTCGGGTATTTAACGACAGCAGTTCAAGTACACACTGGTAGAGTCCACTTCTATGAAAAAGAGGTGGACCCCATAACAAATCTGTTGCTGACTGGGACAAGAAATGATTGGTTAACTTTAATGCCTCAAAAACAAAACTGCTCTCTTTTACCCGCCACAGGGAACCCTCCCTGCCTCCCATTAGAATGTCTGATACACAACTCCACGAGTGCACCTCTCTGCGACTGCTTGCTCTCACACTGTCCGCTGACCTGAGATGGAACAAATACATTGAATCAATAGCTTCATCCACCGCAAGGAAAGTTGGTTCTCTGTGTCGCGCCAGAAAGTTTTTCTCGCCCGAGTTCATCGTTCAAATCTATAAATCAACCATTCGCCCTTGCAGGGAATGTTGCTGCCATATATGATCTGGAGCCCTCGCTGTTCGTCTTAAGTTTCTCAACAAAATCCAGAGGCAGATATGCAATGTGAGTGGCCCTGATCTGGCATCTCGTTTACAATCGCTCTCTCACAGACTTGCCGTCACCCCCCCCCCTCTGTCTCTTCTACAAATTCTTTCACGGTATCTGCTCCGACGAGCTACTTTCGCTGGTTCCCAAACTGCATGAATTTAAGCGTTCTATTAGGTTGGCATCTCAATCCCACCCTTTCACTGTCGAAACGGTTAAATGTAGTCGTCTCCTCTACTCCAATAGCTTCATGTCTCGCACTTCTCGTCTGTGGAATTCCCTTTTTCTTGCTTCTCTGATAGCTATAATCTCCAAATATTCAAATGCATTGTCAATCGACATCTCTAGATGCCTTGATCTATTTCCCGATCTTCTCTTCATCCTTTTCTCTATCACACCTCTTTATTCTTTCTCCCACTGTCTGTTTTGCTTGAGGTAAAATGCTTAGAAAAACTACTTTTAGCAAAATAAAATCCTTACATTTGTCTTGATAAAGTCCATCAGAGGACAAAACGCGTTAGTAAAGAACGAGGATGAGGAGATTAGTTAACCACTGAGAGTAGGTTGTTCGTGTTCAGGAAAGCATCCACGCGAGTGTTTGATCCACAAAATAGCTGTGCTTTGGGAAAAGCAATCTGAGTGACTCCTTCTTATGTTATGAAGGCAAATATTTCCCTACAAGTTTGGACTCAGCCGTCGGACAAAAGATATAAAAATACTCCTACATCAAGAGGAGTATCAGGAGGAGCAGTAGCAGCAGTAGTCTTTGCTAAAAAAAACAGTTAATTATTCACGGATAAATATAATTTTCCCTAGTGTCTATTCTACGTTATGTTTCACAACCTTTGCGATCGTCAAACAAACTAACAAATATGTTAGCTGTATCTTTGATATTGAGCGCTTTCTAATAAGTACAGCGCATGTATAATATATAAATAATATATATAAAAATTGCATATATATATATTTATATACATATACATTATATATATATATATATATATATATATATATATATGTGTGTGTGTGTGTTTATGTATTCGTAAAGCAATTACGTTTTACAAGAACGGATATAAAAACAAATGTAAGTTAAATTTATTTAAAGATTATTTATCAGAAATGTAATCTCCTTCATACATTTTCAAATTTGTAGGGAGCAAAATCCGATGAGTATGGAGGATGTGTAAGAACCTCCCATTTTAACTATCTTGTTTTTTCTTGAGTTTGTTTTGTAGAGCATACCCTTGTATTGTCATGATAACATCTTTTCTGTTTACCAAAACAGAACACGCTTTCGGCATAATAATTCGCAAACCAGTTAAAGCTGCTGACAATAAACGCCTGTCGGGATGGTCAACGCCTGCAGGGATGGTCAACCCGTTTTGTATTAGTTTTTAAAGGACGACATATTCCACCAAACATTAAATAAGGACTTCAGTGAATGGAGTCATGGTTTTGGTTTCTCCTTTTGTCATGACTACTGACATTTTCGTTTTCCGTTCAAATGCAAAACTCATTTTTCATTACCCGTAAAAATGTGATAAAAAAAACCCTGAAAGTTAAGCACTTCTGGTTAGAAGATTATTTCAGGTGGTGAATGTTGCGTTCAATCGTCAATTTAAAGCTCACGAGGATGCCGAATTCAATCCTTTAAGTTTTTTACTGTCGGATCTATATCCATATATTTGCTTATATATATATATATATATATATATATATATATATGCACACTCCAAAAGTTTGTATCCGTTATCAATAACACATTTATAAAAAAACAAAACATTTCGATTCGCACTATAATTTATCGTCTCGGATGCTACCTGAATTTTACCAAAAACAAAATAATTTCCGTGCCCATGAAGATGACAGAATGTACAGTCGAATGTACTTGCGTATTTAAGAAAGACCTTATGCAGCTTATAATTAAAAAAAAAAAACAAGGACCATAAAATTCATCGAGTGATATATATATATATATATATATATATATATATATATATATATATAATTATTTATTTAAAATATGATTCCAACACGCTACATAAGAGGTCTCATGTTACCTAACAAGTTCTTTCCTATTTTCTATATATTTTCATATATATATATATATATATATATATATATATATATATATATGCGGGAAGTGTCAGGAAGACTACGTCGAAGCATGAAACAGACTGTCCCCGCTTGGTATTGACCTCAGTGTCCACTTTTAAATTTACATACGCTCCATCTCTGATATCACATTTACCCATAAATATAACAGATCTTAGAATTATATATATATATATATATATATATATATATATATATATATATATATATATATATATATATATATATATATATATATATAGTGTAACTAGGATATAAGAGACCCGGATATAAGAGAAACCCGGATATAAGAGAGATTTTCTCTGGTCCAAAATTAGAGCCTGTGTTAATGTATATAAAATAGACCAAACCCGGATATAAGAAACCCGGATATAAAAAGACGTCTTCTCCGGTCCCGGCAACTCTTTTATATCCGGGTTACACTGTATATACATATATATATATATATATATATATATATATATATATATATATATATATATATATATATATGTGTGTGTGTGTATGAGACAATTTTTTATATTTCAAGAACAATATTGGAGAAAAAATCTATGACAGTGAAAAATTTTCGTGTGATGCGTTTCGTCCTTAGGGACTTCATCGGAATAATTTTTTTTTATATTTGTGCGTTTAAATATGCGCACGAATGAGGGATGATGGGAATTTTCAATTGAATTTTTTCTTTAATATATAATGAAACCGATTTTATTTGAATTCTTTTTCCTTATGCTTCCATCACTTTCGTTATTAGATATCCCTTACTGGTAGATATTCTATTATAACAAAACCCAATAATAGTATAAATCTAAGAGTTCAGGCGGGGATGTTAGAAGTAGAATATATATCAAGTAAAAAGATATAAATTTGGAAGGACTCTTTATTTAATAATGGGTTTATTTCGTTATGATTATTATTGAATATATGATCTTCCAACATGAAGAAAAATATTCCTCTATCTGGAAGTGAGCGAGCAAATTATTGTTGAAAAATCCCGTAAGTTTTAATTTGTAGGAGTTTCTACAACATCTAAAAGGTGGCACCAAACTTTTGGTTTCTGTCTTTGTCTCCCCCCTCTCTCTTTCTCTTTATAGCTCTCTCTCCCTCTCTCTTTCTCTTTATAGCTCTTTCTCTCCTTATCTCTCTCTTTCTCGCTCTGTCTGTCTGTCTGTCTGCCTCTCTCTCTCTCTCTCTCTATATATATATATATATATATATATATAATTAATAAAAATCTAAAGTTTGTCACTTAGCTGATTGGTGTTATGTTCGTCCCAACTCCACAGTTTCGTAGAAAGACTCTCCAGCAATCACTCCATCCACTCGTCAGGATATATATACTTCATCTTTCCTTTCTTTTCTTTCCCTCCCTCTCTCACTCTCTCTTTCTCACTCTCTTCTCCCTCCCTTCCACCACTCTGTCTATTTTTCTTCACCCCCCCACAATTTTTTAAAACCTTATGTTGAAATTTTTATTTTTTATCTTTTAATATAAAAATGTTTTCTTTTTTTCTTTTTTCCTCTCCCTTTTCCTTTTGTCTGGACAAAGTGATTCTATTTATTTAAAAAAAAAAAAACTTCGCTCTGAAGAGATAAATATTTGAATATATTCATGAAATAAATTATAACCAAATAGATTTTTAAGGATCGTCTGTACTTATTAGGTGGCCTGACGATTGCGTCTGGCATGAAACAGCCTCTCGCCTTTTAAGTGTTGACTTCAATGTTCACTTATATATATATATATATTTATATATATATATATATATATATTAATAGCAGTACTTGTTTGGAACACCGCGGATAGCTCAACTTGCAGATATATCAGGACAAAACGGTATCCGAGGAAAAAATTGAAAATAAAAAAAAGAACTGAAAACATCAGAACAAGACGAAACAAATCGCGAAGTGCTTTAAGTCCTTACTCAAATGAAAAAAAAAAAACAAACGAGTAGAAAGACTAAAACGTAGAGTGCTCAATACTCTAAGTAGAGCGATAAACTAGAATAAATCCTAAGGAGCCAGGCAAACATATATATATATATATATATATATATATATATATATATATATATATATATATATATATATATTAGTTAGGTAATGAAGGGTTTGGTAATCCGTATGGATAATTCCAAAAGAGCTCAATGCAACACCAGAGCGAACATTAATTAAATAATTAAGAAAGAGATATATTTTTCTGGTGAAATAAATTATAGTCATAGAAGCTTCAGATTGTGTCTTTCTTAATTATTTATATAAATAAATTTTCATATAAATGTTGTATTGATAATGTTATATTTATGAATATGTCCTGAAGATGGTTTATTAGACCGAATCGTCCGACGTTGACATATTAACATTAAAACAGCATAATTGTATATAAGGATTTTTGTTTGTTTTTTCCGTATATATTTTTCTTCATATATATATATATATATATATAAAATGTCTGTGTGAATGGAAGTACATGTCTTGACTCACAGTTACTGATATTAAAATTTAACTATTTGCTTTCGGTGTGTTAACGTTCGATGCCAATTAGATAACTTTAGACGTCTCAGCTTTTTTCATTTTGCACTGACAATATTACTGACTTTTGTTATAGTGATTCGTTCATTAAAAGTTGCTAACTTGTTCCAAATGAGTTTGTAATTTCATTTACTTCAGTTTTGTCTTTACTATGAAAATCTCGAAGAAAATCTTGTTGAAAAGTAAGAGTGATAGTTGACGACGATGTTTGCGTACTCAGACAAAAGATTAATGGCGCCAAATGTCCTATGAGTTTTAGTTAATGGGTAGAATCCATTGGGTTAACCTCAGGGCATTTTAATCTTTGACATAAAGAGGCGCCATTAACCGTTTGTATTTAAACGCTGCTGTCAAATTTAAGAAAGAAAGAAGAAAATTAGAAAGGTGAAAAAAATCGAAGGAGAGAGAAATAGAATGAGAGGGTAAGGAAGTGGAAGAAAGAAATGAACAGAGAAGGGGGAAATTTGAAGAAAAAGGCAGGAACCGGAAGTGAAGCCATCAAGAATGAAGTTGGAGAGAAAGGTTAAATTGTTTGAAGAGGGAAAACGTGGTAAAAAAGAATGTTTAAAGGGAAGAAAGGGAGTGAAAGAGCAAGCGAAAAAAAGACGCGAAGAAGAAGAAGAAGAAGAAGAAGAAGAAGAAGAAGAGTTTAGCGATAAAATCAAATGAATCTACGGCCAGGAAAAAGTAAAAAAAAAACAAAAAAAAACGAAAGGGTAAGGTTGGAGAAGTCAAAGAAGAAAGAAAGATTAAAAATAATGAGAAAGAAAAAAAGCAAAGATTTAAAAAAGAAAGATAGAAACAAATATAAGAATTAAAAACAGGAAGAAAGAAAGAAAGACTGAAAGAAAGTAAGAAAAAAAAAAGGAAAAATAGGAAACTAATATGAAAAAGATGAAGAATATTAGAAAAGGAAAGAATAATTTGAAAAAGAGGGAAATGTAAAGAGAGACAGACATTAGCTTTAGCCATGAAGGTTAGAATTGGTTGAATGTAGTTCATCTGAAATGGCGATAGAGACTTGCGACGTTTAGTCTTTGAGAACAGTGTTTTCAAACGCTTTTGGACTCTGGAAAGTGAAGACTGGGCAGCTCCTGCCCATATATGGTAGCAGTACTCCATTTTCGGTCTGATCTAGCTCTTTTAAAAGTAAAGGACCGCACGAGGAGTCAGGTACTTACTTGAGCGGTACAGGGAGCCGACCATTTTTCCAGCATCTTTAGTGATGGATCGTATGCACGAGTTCACAACTGGGGTTTGGGTTGAGCTTAAGTTGAATTCATTCTTTACTAAGAGCATTTGTATGAAAGTGAATGCAACAAACATGTCGGGAATATATAACGAAAACACCTAAATGAAATAGTATGTGTCATCCATTCTTATAAGTTTTCATAGGTCCTGAAAGAGCCTTCAAAATTAGCCTAATTTCAATAAAATGTTTTTTTTTTTAAAACGAATCTTTATATATATATATATATATATATATATATATATATATATATATATATATATATATATATAGACTCGTGGCTTGACGATTGCGCCTGTCGTCTCTAAGTGTTGACTTCAATGTTCACTTTTATATTTACACTCTATCTCTGATATTGAGCACTGTATCCCATAAATACACCTTAAAAGTATATTTTATCCCATAAATACACCTTGAAAGGATATTTCTTCACACACACACACACACACACACACACACGCACACACACACACATATATATATATATATATATATGTATATGTATGTATGTATGCCGGCAGAAAGAATTTGTAAAGTCTCTTAATCTGTTGGGGGATATTTTATTTTAACTGTCCCTCGCTAATTTATTTACACGATTATTTCCCCTCCCCTCGTTACAAATATATACACTTGTTTGTTTTTAGTGTGTTTTCCCCCTCTTTTTGCTCTTCATTGTCGTTAATATTCTTTTCGCTGATCCAACGATTGTCTCCTGATGAGATGTTGGTTGAAAGGGCCTTAGGGACTTTTAAAATTAAAATCAATACATTCCTTGTTTTTAAAACTATATGTATGTATGTATATAAGCTGCCTACTTATGTATTTCTTCTTTTTGATATTTCGCTGGAACAAAAACTAAGATCAAGTGAAAGAGGTTGATTATTTTATTCTTTAAATTTTAGCCTTCCATCAGCAGGGCTGATACTAAACTCCAGAAGAGGCCTTACGTTTTCCGCTGACATGAAATGAAAAGGTTTATATTGAATCAATTGCTTGGTCAACTGCTAGGGAGTTTCCTCCACTATACCGTGCGAGACAAATATCTTGCCAGCATCTATCTTATACACATTTATAAGTCTTCTATTCGTCCATACATTGAATATTGCTGTGACATCTGGTCTGGTGTTTCTCTTATGTATTTAGAGATTCTTGAGGGAGAGCTGAGTTCTAATTCTAGTTCGTTATATTCAATTATCCGCAAAGAGAAAAGCATAAATCCACCTCTTCTCGCCCCAGCTATGAGTTAAATAGCAGCACTTAATAGCTTCGAAAAAATATTACAGTCTAAAAATATTTGCTGGTTTTAAATAATCTGCAAATGGGATAAGCTATACTGATGTGGGGCCAAAGTCTAGACCACAGAAGTAAAACACGGAACACGGATTAGATGTAAGAAAGATATATTAATAACAGGTTACAGAGATAGTGTAAGCGGAGCTTACTATATGTTAGTGTCCAATATTGGTAGTCGTACGCGTGTCTCTGTCTCTCTGTGACTCTCTAGAGTGTTGTGTCGCATTCTTAATATGGACCTGGAAGAGTCTATTTTGTAGGTAGTTCCGGTCTCACAATATATACAAAACAAATCAATTAGAGGTACAGAGAATCTGCAATGTTATTAGTCCTGATCTGGCATTTCGGCTTCAGTCACTTTCGCAGCACCATAACATACCATCTCATGTGCCTTTTCTATAAATATTTTCTTGTTAATTGTTCTGATGAACTTTCTTCTTTGATACCTAGACTTTATGAATTTAAGCGCAAAACTAGATTGGCAGCAAGGTCTCATCATTTTAAAGTTGAAATTGCTAGATGCAAACGTAACTTCTATGCTAACAATTTTTTCTCTCGCATTTCTAGCTTATGGAACTCTCTTCCAACTTCTTGCTTTCCAGTCAAATTTGGTCTTCAAAAATTTAAATGCAATGTCAATCGTTATCTTGTCTTTGTGTTCTTTTGTTGTTTTTACTTCTCAATGGTTGTCTCTCTTTGTTCGCCTTCTCTCACACTCAGTAAAACGTTGCGTCTTAGTGGCTTTATTGTCTTGCCTGGAGTGTAATGATAAAAAATACGCTTTTTCATGAGAAAATATACGGATTTTTGTGTTCTTGAACATTGCAATAATAAAAATCATGGCAACAATGCCGGTTTCCGACTTGTCACATTTACAACATTTTCTTAAAGGAATAACTAAGCTAGCAGACTGAGCATGCATGTATGGCTTAGGAGGATCCGACTGGAATTGGTAAATAATAAGCATTTATTTCTTATTTTACCGAACTTGTTTAAAAAAAAAAAGTAGAAATAGTTATCAATTGATTTTGAGGATTGAAAGCCTCGTTACCATACACCGTTGAAAAGTCACTTATTTCTTATTTTACAGAACTTGTTTAAAAAAAAAGTAGAAATAGTTATCAATTAATTTTGAGGATTGTCACTGTGATTTTAAAGTCAATGCAGTTCATATGAAATGAGAATAAGTGAAGCAACTGCATTATCTGGGAAGAATGATCTGTTCTTAAAACATAAAAAAAACAAAAAAATAATTACATTCGATATTTAGAGAATAGTCTAAAAAACGATCGCATCATGGCGTAAACACACGCCGTTTTCTCTCTCAGTTTTTCACTAAGAAGGAAAAAAACCCTAATTTTTTGTTTCGATTCTAGACTGCGTCGGTGAGCACAACAAACTGGGAAATAGCCTAATGTACGTTCACAAGGAAATCGAATGGTTTCGTGTTCAGAAATTCCCTTCTTTTTGATTGATTGTCACCTCAAGGTACGAGATTTCTGTCTGCCCTGTTATTTAACTCATAGCTGGAGGAAGAATTGAGAATTGAACTCAGCACGGCGAGTTTACTTTCCTTGCCGATAACTATTAAAGTATCTGCGTTTATTACCCCATCACATAAGACGCGTGCCAAAAAAAAAAAAAAAAATTCTTTTGATTTCTTTTGCAAAAATAGAAACGGAATGCCTAAAACTGGTTTTAATGAAAAACGAAACAAAACTGAATTCCTTTTCACATATCTAATAAAAACATAAATGTCTGTCTGAATTTCTTGTAATATTATTTACATTATTTATATGCGAATTATTCTCCTAATCTTTGTTGTTGTTATTACAACGTTTCGGTTTGTGGGGCCCTCCGGTCTTCATCAGATGTATTTTAAATTTTAATTCAACTTATGGTACAGCAATTCATCATTTCATGAATTGATCATGCTTTCGTACCTAGTATAAGGACAATAAAAAAGAATAATTACTTTTCTTCAAACTAACTGACTTGCCCCGCCTTTATATATATATATATATATATATATATATATATATATATATATATATATATATATATATATATAAAATTTCTCCGATTTAATCGGTAGAGAAGACAATATTTATGAATAAAAATGACAATAGGAAAACTGGTAATTGCTAACGCGTTTCGTCCAATGTGAACTTTATCAAAGCAAAATTTTACCAGTTTTCCTATTGTCATTTTTATTCATAAATATATATATATATATATATATATATATATATATATATATATATATATATATATATATGTTACTCATATTTTAGATTGTTTCTTTTTTGTTAATTGTAAAAAATTCACGCATTACTTTTCAAAAGAAAAAAGAAGAAAAGGAAAGGCAAATATAAAGAAAAACATATAAGGAAAAAAAAAAGGGAACAAAGAAAAAGGAAAGAAAAAAGAAAAAAGTAAGGAATGAATATAATAAAAATAAAAAATAAAAAGGAAGAAAAGAAAGAGGAAAAAGAAAAAAGAAAAGGAAAAAGGGAACAAAGCAAAAAGAAAGAAAAAGGAAAGAAAAAGAAAAAGGTAAAAATGGAAAGCAAGAAAGAAAAAGCGAAGGAAAAAAGAAAACAAAAAAGGAAAGGAAAAAGAAAACAAAGAAAAAGAAAGAAAAAAGGACGAAAGAAAAAAAGAAAAAAAGAAAGAAAAAGAAATAGAAAGAAAAAAATGGGAAACTTTTATCCGTGTTTACCTTTCTTTTAATCCTGGCCTGCATGGCCACTTCCCGTTCTATCGTCTCGCCTGGAATGGCACTGGACTTAAGTTTCCAAATGACGATGGAATAGGCCAGCGTCATGACTAGCATGGGTATGATGTATAGTACGGTTGCCACGAACGTGTAATAGATTCGTCGAATAGTCGGGTACTGGAGGTTGGCGCCGCCTGGATTAGGCCATTTGTCGTTGCACCATTTCTCGACGTGATCCCGCCATTCTGTAGTATAGAGGTTACGGTAGACGAGGATGGGAGAGCCGACCGCAACGGCACATAACCACACGAAGAGGAGAGATTTCTGGGCACTCCGTTCTGTGATGTGCGCTTTCAGGGCGAATACGATTCCATAGAAACGGTCGAGGGCGATCAGGGAAAGTGTGAACACGCTCGCAACAAGGGAAACGACTGAGAAAAAGAAAGAGAGTAAAACATTTTATTAAAGCTTTAAAAAAGACATTATATATATATATATATATATATATATATATATATATATATATATATATATATATAAAATTTCTTACAATTAACAATAACACATTTCTAAAAACATATTTCGGATTACATCTCTTCTTTCGTTGTCCTGTTATTACCGAGAAGTAAAAAACAAAAACAAATCTATTTCCATACCTGATGATGTCTGTATGAACAGATGAAAGGTTGTAAAAAAACTAAAAAAAGACCTTATGCAACTGGAATTTATAAACGGGGATCATAACATTCATCTACAGGTTCGGGGTTAATGTACTTTATTAAATTTGTTTGCGAAGATGTATTCTCGCCATTTATATCATTAACATCTATATCTGTTTTTTGTATGAATGATTCATGTAATATATATATATATATATATTTATTAAAGACATTTTTATGTTTAACGTTCTTTTTTATAGATACAAATATTTAAGTAAATGCTCTGTTTATAATAAACAGTATTAAATAACATTTACCGGCCTGAATGTCCGAGAAATTTTTATAGAAAATATTCGTTCTTTGACAGGATTCGAACCTGCATCCTATACGGAACCGTCATTTACGCTGACGTGCCTTACCGTCTCGGCCACAAAGGAGCGTTCGGTAGGCAAGGTCGAATTTACTGCTTATAAACTTCAGTAAATTGTACACTCCGGCCTTCTTCAGGTGGTTGAAATGTCGAACTGCCATGTTTAATGGATGTCAGTTATCAGTTATCGCCCGTTAATTCCCCTCTGAAAGTTCTCCACTGCCTAAACCGGGTATTGAACTCACACTCTTTTGGTCCTGTCACTGGATCTAAATAACGCCTTTATCCACTGTGCCATATGGACATCTGTGTATGAATTTCTGGATATTATAAACCTAATGTCTTCAGCACCCATTTTCTTTATTATTGTAATAAATATGGCGACAAAGATGAGTTCAATAGTCCGAATAATATAAATAGTATAGAATCTACCACATTCAGTGAATTATATACACTGAAGTAAAATAAGGCTTTCAAAAGCTAAGCAAAGTATTAAGAAACAGGATATTTCGTTAGAAACAAAGAAAAGAAAAAAATAAGTTTATTTATGAGTTTAAACATGTTTGGTGAATATTTAAATGGTTTGTCTATTTCGTTATTTTTAACCGATCAATATTCAGTTGCAAAATTGGGGAAATTTAAGTTTTGTCTGAAATTCCTTGTACACTTTTTTTGTTTTTTTCGGTTTAGTTTTGATAGACTCAAAATACGATGAAGAGAAACGAAAATAGATGACAGGAATCTAGTCAAAATATTTGTAATGGTGAACTTATGTTGTCTCAAAATAACTCCATTCCAAAATCAATTCAGGTTAAGGCAAAAAAAATACCACTTGAAATAACTGTCTCAAGATTTTTTTACGTTGTGTGCTTTTCAGTTCAAACAAAAACCAAAAACCAAAATGGCGGTCGTGTTAATAAGCAAAGATACAATTTTGCAGACGGCTTCAGAGCATGACGATCACTCATTGGCGGATTTAAACAAATAGACGCCTTCTCGTTTATTTCATTCTCAGATTTTACCGTTAATTTGAATAACATATTCAAGAAATTAACGGTAAAAATCATTTGAACTTCTGCCCCCTTTAAAATTTCCCATAAAAAGCGAGAGTGTAAAAGAATGAAGGAAAATTTGAAAATTTCATCGTCTCTCGCTACCTATATATGCACGCTTGCTATTAGAAAATTCTTGAATCAGGAAGAAGGTGTTTTGTTTATTATTGTTCAATACAGTGGTTCGGATTGAGGAATCAGACAGTCGAGTTCCATTCGAATCCATTACATTCATTTAAGTTTCTATGGGTAAATAGCAGGACACACTTTGAATTTTTGCTTTACCCTGATTTTGAAATGCAATTATTTTGAGACAACGTGAGTTCCCCATTACAAATATTTTGACTAGTTGGATGGTAACTGGTCTACCGAAGAAAGAAATGACAACCTACTGCGGTGAAAAAAATCTGCCTCGTCAGTCATGTATTGAAAGATACATGATTGCCTAAGCGTGTATCACGCATAGCACATAACTAACTGATTGAAAAGAAAGGTGACAGTATAATTTGTATTATTTGTTAGAAAATCAAAAGAATAGATTAAGTGCGCGCATAACAAGCTTTTGATAGACGCACAAACGTAAATATGTTCTCCTCCGATCACAGAAGTTAAGCAACGTCGAGCCTAGTCAGTAACTAGATGGGTGACCACTCAGGAATACCAGGTGGTGTAAGCTTGGGTGTGCGGGTGATATAATGAATAACGGCTCGGAATGGGAAATCGGAGAGCCGAGTTCGAATTTCAGTCGGGTCCGTTATATTCTCTGACATGTAAATACCATTGGGAACGGTATGAATCCATCCCTTCTTCCCACAGCTATGGGTTAAATAGTAGGTTGATAAGTTGTAAAAAATATCTCAAACAAACAAACGTAAATATGAATAAAGACAAAAAGAAAAGTTAGCCGACGCGTTTCGTCAGCTGAGAGACTTTACCAAGGCAGAGGCAAAGATTTTATTTTCTAACAAGTATTTATAGAAAAAGCAAAATGTTATTGATTTTTCAAAATTTTTATCTTTAGGAACGGACATAATTATTCATCAGGTCGGTTGAAAAGTCAGGCAAACTATGGAGGACTCGAAGTGACACAATTAATATCTAATAAACGAAAGTGAGTAAATGATGTTCATGAATTTTTTTATGCAATGTATACATGAGACATTTGCTATGAATGGCTACCTACTAATTTTGTAGGATAAAATTATCCTCAGGTTGAAAAGGTATGTGAGTAAATATACCAAGCCAAGAAAACACTCGAAACTAATCAATATTTTCGGTTTCATCTATCTATCTATCTATCTATCTATCTATCTATCTATCTATCTATCTATCTATCTATCTTATTTTGTTCATATCTATCTATCTATCTATCTATCTATCTATCTATCTATCTATCTTATTCTGTTCATATCTATGTATCTCATTCTGTTCATATCTATCTATCTATCTATCTATCTATCTATCTATCTATCTATCTAATTTGATTGTGACATCTTTTATATTCGGTGTTGGAATCCCATAATCAAGAACATTATTATTATTATTATTATTATTATTATTATTATTATTATTATTATTATTATCAGCCGCGATAAAATTCCATTGTGAAATTAAATCATTTATTCTTTCTTAGCCAAAAATGTAATGGCGAATATTCGGTGGAATATTACGACTTTGTAAAATAAGACTAACCATTCACAGATATTGTGAAAAAGAAGTAAATTTACACCAATTACCACTGTGTTTGTCGAAAGAGTGAGTGAGAGAGAGAGAGAGAGAGAGAGAGAGAGAGAGAGACACATCAAACACTTCTGTAAACCTCCACTCGCTCAAATAAGCTGAAGAGAAACTACAATATTTTACTGAGAGAGGAACTTGATGTATTAAATCGTTATGCATTTCCCACAGGTACTAATGTTGGAGCCCAGATCATCAGTCTTCATAATTTTATTGCCTGGCAGATATATAGATAGATAGATAAATAGATAGATAGATAGATAAACGGATAGATAGATATGAATAAAAATAAAT
This sequence comes from Acanthosepion pharaonis, assembly GCA_903632075.3. Taxonomy (NCBI): domain Eukaryota; kingdom Metazoa; phylum Mollusca; class Cephalopoda; order Sepiida; family Sepiidae; genus Acanthosepion; species Acanthosepion pharaonis. The sequence goes on along the minus strand of CAHIKZ030003164.1, from coordinate 972,435 downwards.
ATATAAGTAGATAGATATGAACCGACTGAGATAGATACATGTGAATCAATTGAGATCGATAGATATGAACGGAATAAGATATATAGCGACCCTCTTATAGATAAAGTCCTGCTTTTACAGGAAAAACATCGACATGGAATTCAGATAGATAGATATGAACCGATTGAGATAGATAGATAGATAGATAGATAGATAGATAGATAGATAGATAGATATGGACTGGTTGAGATAGATATAAGCAGAAATAGATAGATATGAACAGAAATAAATCGATAAATAGATAGATATGAACTGATTGAGATAGATATGAACAGAAATAGATAGATAGATAGATAGATTGATAGATAGATAGATAGATAGATAGATAGATAGGGACCCTCCTATAGATAAAGTTTTGTTTTACAAAATTCAGGAAACTCATTAGCATGAAATTCAGACAGTTAGATATAAACAGATTTATATATATATATATATATATATATATATATATATATATATATAAGATAGATAGATAGATAGATAGATAGATAGATAGATAGATAGATAGATAGATAGATAATGAATATAGGTATATTTTATAGGTATAGATAGATAATTATCAGCTCTCCTATAGATAACGTTCTGCTTTTGTAAAAGTCACGAAACTCTTCGATTTAGAAATCCGTCTTAAAAATGGTCATCTTTCCTCAGCTTTCGCTAAAACCAAAAGTATGAACTGCCTTCTCTCTATCGTCAAGCTCTAACTGGTCTATGGCTTTACTTACTGAGGCAGCATCATTTACTCTGACGTCTGGGAAATAAGTAATAGATTGGTCATGTTTAATCAAACCTTTTTGGCTATACAGACTTATTTTAGAAAACTGAACCCCAAAAAAGACACGGATACCTTTCTATACGGTACTGTGTCTTAGACACAACCTGTCCCTACCAAATGCTTATATTAGTGTTGACGCTGCTCTTAAGAACGCATTAGCGTGAATCTGTCATTAACACTGCAATGTATTGTAGACGCCATATTTCAAAAGACCTAGATGTAGCGAGTTGGTTACTATGGAAATATGTTAAGCTTATTGTCTTTTAATAACCGCTCTATTCGAATGCTAGCCTTTGGCCAATAGAGAAGAAGAGTGTCCCAACCGAAGAGACATCTTGCAAAATAACCTCGTCTCCTGTGAAATCAACCACCTTTAGTGAGAAACAGAAGCAGGCGATCTGGTTGTGCAAGATATGTCAGAGAACATTTAAGGCGTAAAAATGTGGACAGGATATGCTGCTTTATATGGACGGAGTAACCACTAGACATCCTACTGCAGTCGACACGGAAAAAAAAGATTTTCTCTTCCGTATAGGTATCTCTAACTATATGGGAGCCTGCAACAAACGCGGAAGATTGTCGTGTTTTCCGTCATAAACTGTTACTCATCATCTGCAAAATGGTGACACCAATATCATTCCGTATATAATATAATCCGATTCTGAAGTCTCGAGTCACTTCTGCTCATCAAGTGTTGCAAACAATATTCCTAATCTAATTCTATAAAAACTCTTGTTTATTTTTCCAAATTGAATAAAGATTTTCTCCCGACGAGCTTGAATATTATATTAAGCGAAATTTACACTTCAGTATACCTTTGTCTTCTCACGCTTTCATACGAGAATTCGAAAGATTTAGCGATGTCTTATCGTCGTATAATCTCGTATCATGGCAAAGTAATGGATAGCGGCTCGGATTGAGGAATCTGAGAGCCGAGTTCGAATTCCAGTCGAATCCATTACTTTCACTTACGTGCTAATACCCTTGGGAAAGGTATGAATGCTCTTCTTCTCCCCCAGCTATGGATAAATAGCAGGACAGCTTCTATAGCCTTGGATGGCAACTTGTCTACCGCAGAAAGAAATGACAACCTACTACTGGAAAAAAATATCTGGCTCGTCAGTCATCTATCGAAATGATCGCCTAAGCGTGTATCAAGCATGGCACATAACTGACTGACTGACTATAATATTATCAGTATCATTTTCTATATGCAGTTTATATTACTACCCATGGATCGATTACTGATTTGATTTCATGAGAAATCACAATAAAGTCGGACTCAAACTATCTGGCAGATCAAATGAAACAAGTCATATTCGGCGTTAAATCAGGAACTAATTTAGGGAGCAGATCAAAAAGTTCGCAGACTAATTGTGAGGAACGAGAAGACGTACCTCTCACAAAGCGAATTTGCTTGGCGTGTCAGGTCCTGTTGAAAGATCGCAACCGGCATTAAAAAAGAAATGGATTATTCCGAAATATCCCATACCGCGTGCAGACGTACAAAGGAAAAAATAAAAAGTAAAAAAGCCTAAGTATTCAAACCAACTTGAATTTATAAAATCGGAAGTCTCGGGCGAACGAGAATTAAGTCTCGTATGCAAATTTTAGTTGCCCCCCTCCCCGACGCGGGCATAAGTTGAAAGTCTGGGAGGAAGACGGCAGAGCGCATTGTTGGCGTATTGTATATACATATTGGGGATTTTTTAACTTGTTTTATTCCCCACCCCACACGCGACGATTTGTACATTTGGGGTCATTTTAGGTTTTCATTGAGACAATGGGGAATTTTGGTGAATGTAGTAAGAAAGGTAAGTGAAAATGTGTTGTTTTGGTGCTAGGATTATTGTTTGTGTGTCTGGATAAGTGGTTGTGGCTAACTAAGTTTTTAAATCAAGACAGATAATGACCATCTTTCCCCATCCCCCTTTTTAGGTCTTGTGTCACATTTTCTGTGTAATGTTACAGACGTCATGGCGTGACGGCGAACGTGCGTACTAATGAGACTAAGAGACTAAGAGGTCACTAGCGACAGTCAGTTGATGACGGTCGACCGGCTGATTGGTTGAACTCTCTGCCTTCGGGCGGGGAGGAACCCGAAGGGCGGATTCTCTTTCGGGGAGGTAAACCGACTCTGAACCCGTTTATACGGGTTCAATGGGCATATTTTTGGCAGAGCCCACGGGCTCGGAGATCCCACGTTAAACCGGCCTTGTGCCACATGATGCCCTCGTGGGGTGGGGGTGACTAAATATCGTTGGTAGATCGGAGAACTGGACGAAAGCAAGCACTTTAATCCATTTCAGTCATGGCAAACGACGGGCAAACTGAATTACCCACACTAATGATAAATAAAGTGTTTATTTCATAGAACAAATATTCATTTTTCAACATAATTTCCTTCCATGTCGATGCAATTAATTTAATGCTGAATAAGCAAATTGCTCGGATATTATACAATGAAAATTCCAGATCAAAGTTCACCATTTAGCTACATGAATGATGTACGGGTAGATAACGGTTATCCGCGCTTTGGGCGTGGTATCGGAGATCCTAATTGGTTGCATTCACTTTCCTATTGCGATAGGATACGCTAGGGGTAATTTTGTCGAATATCCCAGGGCGCTACAAAGCCAAAACATTCACCTAAGAAGTCAAGTCATCTTTTTAAATAACCTAGTCAGATCTGAACTCTCATATAACATTCATGAGACCAAATTCGTTCAGAAATGCTTAATCTCTCAGCTGCTTTCTCAGATCAATGATTAAAATGGCTTTGAGTGAATAAACTCTGTAGGTATTAAAGGGAGATCACCCTTCATCGAATCTCGTGGACTGGTGTTACAGAATTATAAAGAAGTACAAAATAATAGAAAGCTCATCACTTGAGGATCTTCAACAGCGCCAACAACTGAAACGGTCATCATTCGAAGAGAAAATAATGACATAATGAAGACGTTGACTTTCCAGTTTAGCCTCCATCAATACTAGAAAACGCAATAACAGTTAGTGGTCTTCAGAAATCTATTTTCCCGGAAAAATATTTTAAGAGAACGATTTCATAAATTTCACCGAATGGTAGCACTGGCTGTTCGGTCAATAAATGTCGAATGTTTTTGTATAAGTGTTGAAACTTGACTAATATATGAAATAATAATGCAACACAAAATGTACTTAGAACAAAATGTATTGAAACAAGAAAGTGTACACAATATTTACATATAGTCTTTTGTATATTCATGGGAAGACCGTTCCTGGAGAATGTGTTGACTTAGTCGCAGTCGGGCAGAGTCTCTGGATTGAATCTTTTGATTCCTTCCTCCGTCTTCCCGGTACCAACCATATTTATATGGTCGGTACTCCACTATGCAAATTAGGTGGATCCTACCACAACAATAAGAAAACCACTAATCATTACCACAAATCAATCTATTCTTCTCCCTCTTATAGGTTAAATAGCAGGGTAGACAGGGTTCTCTAGCTTAGAGTGGTAGTCATGCGAGTTGAAGGAAAACTCTGAATTATAAATCATAAAAAATGGGAGTGGGAAACCATTTTACTATATATGAGCTAGAAGTCTCAGGAATTCATAGATAATAAAAAGAAGCTGTGGACAGCCATGATCGCCTACATCATGAAGAGAAATGGCATTAAAATATCAAATAATGTTCTTTAGTCTAATAATAATAAATAGAGAGATGGGGAAATTCAGTAAATTTTACTGTAATTTTCTATTATCAAATTTTAGATTAGTTTTATCATTAACTTTATTGTTGCATTTTATCACAATATTCAGATCATTACAATACAATCTACGTTGGTTAAGTATGGATTAATTAGGAATAAATATTCCAGTTATGGTTTGGGTAGTTGGAAAGACTCTGCACTGTAGTCTTCTCTGGCATCCAATCTAAGAGAAGGGACACTCTGAATTCAAAACTGGAGAGAAAATTACAAGCCATCTTCAAAGTCTGCAAGGGGTTCGATGTCAATAAGAAAGCACATTCTGTTCTTGCGGTCTTTGATAATTATGTCTGAGCGATTAGTTTTGATTGTTCTGTCTGTGTGTATTGTAAAGTCCCATAAAATTCTTACAGATCCTATCTCCATAACTGGGTCTAGGTGGTGTTTATACCAATTTCTGGCAGTTTCCTCTCTGTAAAAGTTGCAGATTTTCCACTGCAGATATTGACCCACTCAGTCATGACGAGTTTTATATTCAGTGGGTGCCAATAGCATGCAACCTGATACAAGATGGTTGTTTTTGGATATTTTTTACAGAATCTAAATTTCGGGTAAACACAATTTTTCAGCACGTGTGCTTGGCAATTTCTAAACCTGCGGAGGGTAGTTTGGAGACCTTGTGGCACGTCGTGAAACCAGGTCTCTGTATTTGGCCCTTCAAAAGGTGTGGATGGTCCTGCACGAAACCTTCACCACTATAATTAAATCTCTTGTGCTGCTGTCGGGCTGTCGGTTTCCTGGGAACTGATCTGCTTTACCCTCATACGTTGATCGACGGGAGAGTTGAGTATATATATATATATATATATATATGAATAAAAAGAGGCAAGAGGAAAAGCTATTCTTAGCTGGCACATTTCGGCTCCTAAGAGATGCTATCAAGGCAATGTAGGATTTATTTTGCTGCAGGTATTTATATACAAAGGCAAGGATATCATTGGTTTATCAAGGCTTTTAATTTTGAGAAAGTACATGAATATTCATCAGTTGGTTGGAAGGTCACTCAGAACATGTGGACGGCACAAAATGTTACGAAAAGTAAAGTTAGTGAGTTCAGGGATTTCTTTTTAAGAATATTGTTTAGATTGTGGTTAGATTGTTATAGTATCAGATGGATGGAGGTGGTGTATGTCTTCAAGCGTTGAAGTCATGGATTTAACCGTTTTCTTTTGATTTTTGAACATATTTGTTGTTGTGTATGTATATTCTTTCTGGAAAAGTTAGACTAGGAAAAAAACCCTGGGACTAGGTTTATATTTTGATAACATTCGATGGCGGCCATCTCGCTCAACTTTACCTTATGCCAGACTTTGAATTATGACACTTTGTGTCCTCCACGTGTTTTGATTGACCTTTCAACCACCTGGTGAACATTCATAGATGTTCTTAAATTTAAAAGCACACACACACACACACACACACACACACACACACACACATATATATATATATATATATATATGTATACAAATGAAGAGATAGAACAAACAGATTTAAAATCCACAGTTCTCTGTCACTTACTTTTTTTTAATGTCCTCATTACAATGTAGAGCATAATATTTTTAATGATAGTTTTATTAAAAATATTTTACATTGCGACACGGTAATTTCTATGTTTCGAGACAATGTTTTTATCTCGTCATCAGGGAATGTTCAGTAAATATTAAATATGTGAAAGATAATATCTACAGCCGGAGAAAAAATAGAAATAGAAAAATCAATATGGTACATAGCCCCTTTTAACGAAATGTTTAGCTGTAAATTAGGGAAAAAGTTCCTTCCTTTGATGGAGAAACATTTTCCGAGTAATAATCTACTAAGCAAGATTTTCAATAAAAATACGCTAAAATTAACTATAGTTGTACTGATAATAAAAAAAATATATAAAAAACATAATAAAATTTTAAATAAACATTTAAACCTTAATAAAAATAAGAGTAATTCCAAAACGGAAACCAATAATTTCGCAAATGAAGTATGTAATTGTAGAAACCTTATAGCGTCCATTGGAAAATAAATGCCCTACTGAATCTATTGTTTATCAATGCACTATTTCATCTAATGAAAAGCCAGGTATTAAAAATTGTATATTGGTAGCCCAAAAAACTCTTTTAAATTAAGCTAGTAGCAGAATATTTTTTCCTTTAACAACAATATGTACCGTAACCGAACACCCTTATCTAAATATTTTTGGTATTAAAAAGAAATCAATAAAACCCGCACAAGTAAAACGGAAAATATATAAAAAACGAGAATATGTAATTCCTTGAATGACCCATGTCCCCTGTGTCTATATGAAAATCTATACATTGTTAAGTTTTTAAAAAATAATCATCTGTTAAATCAGCGAAATGAGCTTACAGCCATATGTGGACATTGTAAAATGTTCACGTTAAAATATAGTTAATGAATTTTCACAAAAGTCTATATATTACAATTATATATCCATTATTTTATTATATGTTATCGCACATGTAATATTAATTTAATTCCCTGATTTTTAATTTTAAATTGCTTAGTATTAAGGAGACATAATGAATAAAATATGAATTGTATTTTGGTTAAAAAATTTATAAAAATGTTTTGATCATACTAGAGGTCCCTTTAAGATAGTTCTAAAATACATGTTAAAATAATTTTCTTAAAAAATAAAAAAAAATTAACCCATTGTCAGGAATATACAGATTTCGAAGAATATTGCTTTGTAACTTAAATGTATACTTTTTGCCGGAAGTAAGGTGTGAAGCTGTAAATATGACAGTTCCCCGAGACATGTATGAATACCACACATCCCCCAACATCTAACCTATATTTTTAACTTTTCAAATTTAGCCATGACCTTCCTTCTGATAAGTTAAAAGAGACACGCCCATAAGATCTAAAAATCTGGATTCCTCCACCTCCATATTAACTCTTTAAAAAGCAAACATACTGTTTTCTATTTTCAAATGTAAATCATTTTCACAAAAGCTACCGAGCATTGCCTGATGACGAGATAAAAACATTATGTCTCGAAACAGAAATTTTCGTCTCGCAATGTAAAATATTTTTGCTTTTGTTTATTATGACTTGCGTTGATGTAATCAAATAACGAAATGCATTGGCAAGAATATATATATATATATATATATATATATATATATATATATATATATTTAATTTTATTTTAAATTGCTACACAGGAATTGCCATATTTCAAAACAGAAACTAAAAACAAAAGCCAAATGTCGTGTAGTTACATGAAATTCAAAATTTTAAAAAAGGCACTCCTATGTTAAAATTTTTTGGGGACGATATTCATAACTTTTATCTTGACTTTTTTTTTAATTAAATTAGTCTTCTCTGCAGATTTATTCTGAGAAATTTAACATATTGTCGACATGGAAACAAAAACACATTCTTAGTCAAAAAAAAAAAAAGAATTAGTAATATCCAAAACGAGGCTTACACAGGAGTGTCTTGTTTTTTTTTTTAATTTTTTGAAATTCACATAGCTACATAACGTTTTGCTTTTGTTTATCATGACTTGCCTTGGATGTAATCAAATAGCGAAATGCATTGGCAAGAACTGTTTTCCAGTTGTCTATTTTATTCAATATATATATATATATATATATATATATATATATATATATATATATATATATATGTGAGAATTATTGTAAGTGAGATGATCTTATGTTTCCTCTTGTCTCTTCTGGAGCTTAGCGATAATTTGAGACGTGTCCTTCTCTTATATGTCCTTTCTAAAGCTGATAATAGCGTCCTACTTGGGATGATCCGAGATTAAACGTGTGTCGTAGCGGTGTGAAGTCATTATCTAGCGTCGGATTCTGTGTTCATGTTATGTTATGAACCTAGAACGTGACGGTTGACAAACGAAACAGTTTAATGTGTGACTTGTTATACTAAGTGGAGATCTGTTCTGAATGGAATCTTCTCTACGTATTCGTGCTTTGTGGATTTGGAAATACTTTCAACCTTACAGAATTGCGAAGATAATGAAATTGCTTATTGGAAATGTCTGCTTCGTTTCGGATATATAAAGACAGAATTGTTTTTGTGGAAGAATTAATCTAATTCTTGCTTGTTTTTCTTTTTCTTTTTTTTTATCTACTTGTCTATAGCATTGAAATATCTAGAATATGGGGTAATTGAATGATAAAACGGAAGTAGTCCTATGTTACGCGTTTCTTCTTTCGAAAGGACTTCTTCAGAGTAATAATTTTATCGGTGGAATCACCTAAATGTAGTGGGAGGGAATGAAATATAACAGACACCGCGTAACGCTGAAGTACAAAGAAGGTGAGTTGTAGATTTAAATTTAAAAACATTTTGGCGTCTGATGCATCGAAGTTCATAACCTAGCCAAATTTATTCATCTTTCTACCGTTTTTATTTATCTTTCATTTCAGTTTTTATTTCATCTTTTATTCATCTTTCATTTCATCTTCTATTTCATATTTTATTCATCGTTCATTGCATCTTTTTTTCATCTTTTATTTCATCTTTCTACCGCTTTTATTTTTCCGTCCTGGGTATGATGATAAACTACATCCAAATCCTGAGTAAGACGATAAACTACATCCAGCAGCAAGGCCACTGATCAGGAGGTTTTGAGGAGCGTGGAACCACCTCTTAATTGCTGGTGTTCCCAGGTCCACCCTGACCCGGGGTGGTAGCACCTGTTAGGGTCCCAGCTATGGGCAAATAGTTAACCCCGAAACTGAAGTAAAAAGCATTATAAAAGTGTAAAAATAGGTTTTAATACCAGAAATACTTTGTAAAAAATTATTACCAGAAATAAATTTTTGAAAAAAAAAAAAAAAAAAAACTATTACCAGCATTATATTTTTGGAAAAAAATATTACCAGCAGTACGTTTTTGAAAAAAAAAATATTCCCAGCAATACATGTTTTAAAATAATATTACCAGCCATACATTTTTGAGGAAAAAATATTACCAGAAATAGATTTTTGACAAAACAAAATATTGCCAGGAAAAAAAGTTGTCGGCATTAAATAACCCATTGAGAGGCCTTAAACCCATTGATAGGCCTTAAAAACAACAAAACACACAAACAAAACAAAAAAACTTTTATTTTTATCACGAATGTTTTTAAATATACCACATGTTATACCGGAACATACCTATTCTATTGTTAATAGACTCTCCCAGATATAATAAGTAGTAGTAGTAGTAGCAGTCCCCGGGGGCTCAGTGAGTTGAGTGAGTCAATACATTTTAACCATTTGAATTAAAACTGCATTCTTTAAGTTGAAATTATGATAAAACCTATTACGATGAACGACTAATGCATTGAGTGTATTGTATTGTAAAATATCCCTTTCGTATTCATATATTCTTTTATTCTCGACTTCCGGCCACATCACGTTGTTACACCCTTTGTCGCACGACCACCGAAGTTAAGCAATGTCAAGCCTGGCCAGTATGTGGATGGGTAACCACTTGGGTAATACCAGTTGTCGTAAGCTTGAATATGTGGGTGGTGTACTGGATAATGACTCAGAATTGTCAGTCGGGTTTGTTTTAAGCATTTATACGCAAATACCTTTGGATCCATCTCTTCTCCCCATCTATGGGTTAATTAGTAAAACTAAAATCATTATTATCACAAAAAATAAAATTGCGTAAAAAATATTTAAATTTCGGCATTAAATAACGCATATAGGTCGATATGCCGCTAAACAGAAACAATTAACCTAGAAGTCATATCTACGTATTTCTTGTGTGAATTATTATAATCTTTCCTGTAAATTCTTGATACAGGTTATTATTATTATCATTATGTATTAAATCTCTTGTTTCTAAGTACTTTTAACAAATTTTATATTACGAAAGTTCGAATTTGATCAAAAAGTATCGGGACTGTTGTTATCAAAAAAACTACAACGCATATCAATTCAGTATTTAATCTCCTTCAAAGTAGCTTCTTCTGAATTCACACGTTTTATCCAGCGTGCTTTCCATTAATGGAAGCATACATGGAACTCCTTTGTTTTGCGATGTTGCATTCTCTTGAAATCTTGTTCCTTTCAAGTAGGATTTGATTTTTGTGGAAGAAAAAGTCGTTAGGTGTGAGATCTGGTGACTATGGTGGTTGTTCGACCTAGGGAATGTTGTGATTCGCACAAAACTACTGCACATTTTAAAAATGTATTGCTGGTAATATTTTTTTTAAATGTATTGCTGGTAATATCTTTTTTCCAAAAATATATTGCTGGTAATATTTTTTTTTCAAAAATATATTGCTGGTGAAAAATCTTCTAAAAACGTATTGCTGGTATTAAAACCTAGTTTTATATTTTCATGGTGATTTGGCCCCCTTTTGGCGGGTTAACTATTTTCCCACAGATGGGACCCTGACAGGTGCTATCACTCTGGGTCAGGGTGGACCTGGGAACACCAGCAATTAAGATGTGGTTCCACGCTCCTTAAAACCCGATCAAAGGCCTTGTTGTCGGACGTGCACAGTTTCGGATCCAGACGTAAACAAAACGAATTTGTATAAGTAATTCATTTTTATCAATCCGCCAGGTTGTTTATCACTTTAAACGTTATTTTTAGTGGATACACGTATTTGAGTAGACGCTCCGTTTATTTATTATACAATATATTTATTTTCGTCTACCGTCCTGAGTGTTCAAGTAATCTTATTAATGAAAAGTTTACTTGTTATGTTATGCGCCAAACAACGTTAATTAAAGTCCCCTTTTTGAAATGCATGCCATGTCTTCATTTAGTCCTCCACTTACTGTTCCGACGCAATCTGTTTTCCAGCAACGCTGTTTAGTTTCTGAGGAATCTGTATTGTTTAATTCTTCACTCAAGGTACTATAGCGAGCTTGGGGGCTTCAACTTTCCATTTTTTGCTGAAACTGAGAACTAGACCCAAGACTGAATTTTTCCTCTTGGCCTCAAATTATAAGTCATATATGCGGATTTTGATTGATTCGTTTTCTACGGTTTTTCACCCAATTGCTGGTTATTCAAAGATAGAAAATAATTTTTTTAGGTTCTAATAATTTTTGTTTGAGATAATAATGATATATTGATACAAGTCTTATTAATTAACCCATAGCTGGGGTAAGAAGAGGTGGATTCAAACCTTTCTCAAGGATATTCGCGCATAAGGAAATATAACGAACCAAAGTGGAATTGGAGATCGGCTAACGGATTAAAAATTCTGGGCCATTGTGCATTACACAACCCACACATGTAATCTTACAGCAGCTAGTATTCCCACGTGACCACCGATTTAGATACTGACCAGACCTAACTTCGGTGATCGTACAGGAACTGGTGTTTCAACGTGATATGGCCGTAAGCAGAAAAAGTAAAACTCCTTTCAGAAAATATGTACAAGCTAAAAACAACAACAGTAACAATAACAACAACAAGAATGAAACAAACGAACAAATAAAAAACTAAATAAATAATTACATCGGTTACACAACTACATGCTTATCCAGACGCCTCACGTTACACCTATCTGATCACAGCTCCATTAGAACCCATTTAAATAAACACAAAAATTTACCAGACTCCATTAGAAACATACTAGTAGAAAACAGATATAATAACTGCCTCCACTTATAAAAAAAGATTAAAAACAATGGAAGCTTTAATAATAAAAAAGAAAAAGCCAACTCTTAACAATATTAACTACGAACAAGGCCACAATGTGCTAACCGTATTCGGAAATTAAAAACATCCCTACAGCACACTAAAACATACACAGAACACACACACTCAAGTAAGCTGAAAAATCGAATCATCCTTGATAATGGCTAAAGGTATAGACGAAAGCGCTCGGAACTATAAAACATTTGGACAGTTTTTACACACTCTTTGTCCAGAAAAGGAAGCTCTTGTTCGAACACAAGAAAAATTAAATAAAAAGCTTAAGCGTAGTACCTTGTCTGTCGTTTTTAATGAAACATGCATAAATAAAAAAAAATGCATATTAAGAAATGTTTGGATTTTTTTTTTTGATGTCATATGATTTCGGAATGTAAGCGATATTGACTCTGCCAAGATATTTTTCTTTAATATGTGAATTGCCTGGAGTTCTTGTGAAAGATATTGAAGTAGTTTCTCTTTGTCTTTTCCAGGTTTTCAAAATCGAATTTTTTCTTCGCTTAAAGTGGTTGCCACCAAACACTCAAGAGCCCAGTCTACTTTGAAATTTAACCGATAGCTTTAAAGGGAATAGGCGGATTCATGCCTTTTCAAAGCACATTAGTGCGAAAGTAAATGCAATAGAATAACTGGAAATTTGAAGTCGGCTCGCCAGTTTCAAATTCCACGCTGATATCCGATACAGCACCCATACACGCCTTTGCAGTGGGATATTCATTTTTAGGAGATGATTATCTGATCCTCACATAAAATGAATATAAGGTAGAATCAGGGGTATTAACAACTTAATATCTGATTTAGCGTCCACCATTTTTTATCTTGTGGCGTCCTGATTTGTTCTCAGCCTATCCTTTATTTAAAGACTCAAACACATCAACGAAGAAAATATGAAAAGGACAAACAGAATAATGCTGGCGCTGAAGATCTTAAAATGCGGGAAGGAAAAATATCAGCTGACTGAATCAGTGAGGATTTTCTTGCTCGCCTTCATCTGCAAAATTTGGCCGATCCATGACAAACGGTTTGCGCTTCCATCGAGGACAGACTGAGTTAAACATCTAACCAGTTTGCCGATTGAGCTACTCGGCTAGCATGGGCGAAAAGAGTTAAACAGAACGCGCCCTATAACACAGTCTACTACACATATACGTTATTATCATATCAGATGGCGTTTTGCTACACGAACACACGTGTCGCGCGCGCAGTCGCACATCCATTATTTTGTTACGCCGAGGTGTTGTCTAAAGATTATTAATTTCTTTGAACGCTTCATTACACTATACACATAACAGCCTACGATGAATTCATTTCTTTGTGGACGACGGACAGTTTGTCAATAAACCTTTGCTTCGCTATCTATCACCAGCCGCGGGCCAATTAGCGAAATGTATGACAAAAGACTGGATAGAAATGGTTTATGTACGATTATATAAATAGTGACAACTTCGTTCTATTATTTTTCTCGATGCCATAGCCATTGCTTTCACCCCCCCCCGCCGCCAAGGCGACCGTGAATCATCAACATTAAAAGTATCATCTTCTTGTTTTCGTTCTTTGTTCCTTTTAAAGACAAATGGCTCTCGAATTATACAAATTATGTTTTTGAAGCCGTTTTCACAGTCTGAGTATTTAGAGAAGTTCTTGGTTCAGCTTGGACATGGAATTTTTATAGTATGCCTGAGTAAATAATTAATTGACACGGTTTATTTTGTACATGAGATATCTGAGTTTTAATTTTGGTTCTCTTCTTTCCTTCATGTTTTTTATTTATCCATTTGCTTGAATTTTTTAGAATTATCTCCCAGAGTTGATTTATCCCAGTCTATTCACATATAAATGAATATCTATCTATCTATCTATCTATCTATCTATCTATCTATCTATCTATCTATCATAGTCTGTTCACATCTATCTTAGTCTGTTTATATTTATCTATCATAGTCTGTTTATATCTATCGATCTATCTTAGTCTGTTTCTATCTATCTATCTATCTATCTATCTATCTATTATATCTGTTTATATCTATCTATCATAGTCTATTAGTATCTATCTATCATAGTCTAGGTTCTCCTGTACGTATGTGCCAACGTTGCTAGCATCTCCTGCATGTATTTGCCAACGTTGCTCGCGTCTCCAGATCATATGTGTCAATATTGCTAGGGTTTCCTGCACGTATAAAAAGCAACGTTGCTAGCATCTCCTGCATGTATTTGCCAACGTTGCTCGCGTCTCCAGATCATATGTGTCAATATTGCTAGGGTTTCCTGCACGTATGTGCCAACGTTGCTAGCATCTCCTGCACATATGTGCCAACGTTGCTAGGTACACCTGCACATAGGTCCCAATGTTGCTAGGGTCTCCTGCATATATGTGTCAATGTTGCTAGGGTCTCCTGCACGTATGTGCTAACGTTGCTAGGATCTTCCGCACATATGTACCAATGTTGCTAGGACCTCCTCCACGTATGTGCCAACGTTGCTAGGATCTTTAACACATATGTGCCAACGTTGCTAGGATCTCCTGCACGCATGTGCACACGTTGCTAGGGTTTCCTGCGAATATCTACCAACGTCGCTAGGGTCTCTTGCACGCCTGTACCAACGTTGATAGGTACTCTTGCACATATGTGCCAAAGTTGCTAGCATCTCCATCGCATATGTGCCAGCGTTGCTAGCGTCTCCTGCAAATATGTATCAATATGGCGAGTGTGACCTGCACATATGTTTCAACATTGTGAAGGTCTCCAGCATATATGTGCCAACATTGGTAGAGACTCCTGTACGTATGTGCCAACGTTGCTAGGTACACCTGCACATAGGTCCCAATGTTGCTAGGGTCCTCTGCAAATATATGCCAACGTCGCTAGGGTCTCCTGCACGTATGTGCCAACGTTGCTCGCGTCTCCAGAACATATGTTTCAATGTTGCTAGCGTCTCCTGCGCATATGTGCCAACGTTGCTAGGATCTCCTGCATGTATGTGCCAACATTGCTACGATCTCCTGCACGCATGTGCCAACGTTGCTAGTTACTCCTGCACGTATGTGCCAACGTTGCCAGGGACTCCTGCACCTATGTGCCAACGTTGCTTGGATCTCCTATACGTATGTGCCAACGTTGCTAACATCTTCTGCACATAGGTCCCAACGTTGCTAGGTACTTCTGCACGTATGTGCGAACGTTGCCAGGGTCTTCTGCAAATATGTGCCAACGTTGCTAGCGTCTCCTGCACGTAGGTGCCAACGTTGCTAGGGTCTCCTGCACATATGTACCAACGTTGCTAGCGTCTCCTGAACGTATGTGCCAACGTTGCTAGGGTCTCCTGCAAATATGTGCCAACGTCGCTAGGGTCTCCTGCACGTATGTGCCAACGTTGCTAGCGTCTCTTGAACATATGTTTCAACGTTGCTAGCTTCTTCTGCGCATATGTGCCAACGTTGCTAGCGTCTCCTGCAAATATGTATCATTGGTACTAATGTCTCCTGCACATATGTTTCAACATAACTAGGGTCTCCTGCATATATGTGCCAACATTACTAGACTCTCCTACACATATGTGCCAACGTTGCTAGGATCTCTTGCACGTATGTGCCAACGTTGCTAGGGTTTCCTGCAAGCATGTGCAAACGTCACTAGAGTCTCCTGCACGTATGTGCCAACGTTCCGCGCGTCTCCTGAACATATGTGTCAACGTTGCTAGTGACTACTGCACATATGTGTCAACGTTGCTAGGGTCTCCTGCATATACGTTTTAACATTGCTAGGATCTCTTGCGCATATGTGCCAACGTTGGGCGTCTTTTACAATAGTTGTTACATGAATATTTTGGAAATGTCGTTTTAGTACACCGGTTGAGGTAGATTCTTTTTTACCCTGCAAATAAAAATACCGTATAAGGTATAGCGAACGTCTGACTGTCTTTGATGAATTTTCGAGGCCTGGTCTACTTAGCCGCGACCACATTCATTATATGTTAAATCTAATTTTGTGGCAACATTCACTGGGAAATTAATTACAAGATTCTTGCAAGCATACTCTCTGAAGTTTTTCACGTTCAACACGATTCTGTCCAAAGAAGTGGAAATATATTGAATCACTTGCTTCTGCTAAAAAGTTGATTCCACGTGTCCTGCCAGACATTATTTTCTCGCCAGAATATATCTTATGTATTTATAAGTTTACCATTTGTTCTCGTTTTGAATATTGCTGCCACATCTGGTCTGGTGCTCCTGCTATATATTTAGAGATTCTTGATAAAATCCAAAGAATATTCTGCATTGTTATTAGTATCTCAACCTAGTATCTCAACTTCAGTCACTTTCCCACTGCCGTAAGGTAGCTTTCCTGTGCCTTTTCTATAAATATTTTCATTGATCTTGCCTCTTATCTAGACTTTATGAATATAAACACAGTACTAGATTGGTGTCAATGTCTCATCATTTTACAGTTGAAACGGCAGCTAGATGTAACCGTAATTTCTTCTCTCGTACTTCTTGCTTGTGGAACTCTCTTCCGATATTTGCTTTCCAGTTAAATTTGATCTTCAACAATTTAAATGCAATGCTAATCGTCATCTTATGATTTTTTTTGATTTCTGTTCTTTTATTGTTCTCTCTTATACACCGTACCTACGAAAACTAATGGTTATGTCCCAATCCTTATAAATACGTTGGACACTATTGTAAGGTGGTGGTAATATGCTGTCTAAGTAGTCTACCTCTAGCAGTGGTTTACCTACTTCACGTCGCTAGCGAGTATTGTATTTTATTGATGTTATAAAGATTACCATTTCATTTCAAACCTCTGTTTTTGTTTTTCCTCGTTCAGTAACCTTTTCTAGGCTACAACATTCTCTCTACTTTTTGTGTTTTTTTTATATGCTCGAATACTCACTAACCACTTGCGTCTTAGTGGCTTTATTTCTTTACTTGGGGTGAAATGGTTACAAAAGTTTCGTTTACCATTGTGAACTGCTTTCCACCATCGAGCTAGGTTTTCCGCGTCATTTTGCATCAAGATGGCCTTTTGCAGTATCTTCCTGATGCAACATTTGTACAACAATTTCGGTTTGTGCGCTGTATTTTTCCTTCATAACTAACTGCATTGCGTACGAATGCTCCTGGATACATAATTATTTCTTAGATTATTACATGTTTGAAGAGGTTGTTCTTCAAAGGATACTCTATTATTTTTGCCTTTTGTCAGACACAGATAAATATTCAGAAATCTATCATTTAATAAGCTTACTGTAATTTGACACAATGCTACAGGTATGAGGCACCCAGTGAGGATCGAACACACCACTCAGTAGTAATAGTCAACCAGACTAGCTTGTTAACCATTACCTCAGGATGTGTTGAGTAACCTATTGTACATTATTTACATTATTCGGACTACTGTCCTCATTTTTTTGCCATATTTATTACAACGTTTCGGCAGTTGTACGCTCCGGCCTTCTTCAGGTGGTTGGAATGTCGAACTTAACCCTCAAATACACATGGCACAGTGGATAAAGGCGTTAGATCCAGTGACAGGACCCAAAGAGTGTGAGTTCAATACCCGGTTATCCATTAAACATGTCACGTGAAACTAGAAAAGTCTACACCAGTGAGCGAAATAAAGGGTTAAGTTCGACATTTCAACCACCTGAAGAAGGCTGGAGAGTACAACGGCCAAAACGTTGTGATAAATATGGCAACAAAGATGAGGACAATAGTCCGAATAATGTAAATAATGTACATAATACCTCATCTCAGAAATATAGACAGAAACCTATTGTAGCATGTGGTACCCATTAACGA
Source organism: Acanthosepion pharaonis (assembly GCA_903632075.3). NCBI lineage: Eukaryota > Metazoa > Mollusca > Cephalopoda > Sepiida > Sepiidae > Acanthosepion > Acanthosepion pharaonis. The sequence continues at coordinate 954,412 of CAHIKZ030003164.1, read as the reverse complement.
TTGAGAATACTACTCAACTGTTATATTCAACCGGAATAACTCGTTAACCATTACTCCACGGCGATTCACCCAATGCTATTTATGTAGTTTGGCACAAGGCTACAAGTATAGGGCACCCAGTTAGAATCGAAGATAATTCTAATTAGTAATAGTCAACCAGATTTTCTCATTAATCAATTGTCTCGACGACGAGTGGCCCAATGCTATTTACGTAGTTTGGCACAAGGCTACAAGTGTAGGGCACCTAGTGAGAATCGGAGGTACTATTAAGTACTCTTTAGCTCCAAAAACAAGTCGCCAATGATATTTACTAAGTTTAGCTTAATTTGCCATAAGGCCAAAAGTATGGAACACTCATTCAAGAGCGAACGCACTACGCAGAAGTAATAGTAAATCAAACCAGCTCCTTAACCACTACCTAGTAAATATCCAATAGCTCAGTTGAATCATTGTTAAAAAAAAAAAAAAACCCAAAATACTGGTCTCTGTGACCGTTGCTACTATAGGGAATTCGATATTATATGGGTAACCAAATATTTTAAGCTCCTGCCAGACGATAATGAACATAGTAAATACAGACAAACCTCTAATCAAAGGACTAATGGAGGGGGAAAAGGGATTATTTTTGAGTTATAAAACCACTATGTTGTTATGATCATAATGTAAATGCTATAAATATGTATCTATGACATAAATAAATATATACTTAATATAGATATATTAATCAAAATAACAAAAAATAATATATTTCTCACAGTTACTTTCTCACGCATGAGCTAATGTATCGTACTTTATATACTGTACACTCGTCTTTGTTTACAATTGAAAGGTCGGCCACTGCCGCCAAGGGGTGAGTACTAATACGACTCGTTCTGCTAAGCCCGCAAATTTTGAAATACATTGCTGATGATTTGGGAGTTTTTTTTTCCTGCAGTTTTCTTTTTATTTTGCCTGCTGATGTTGTCCGTTGCATCCATTGATGGGGGGGGGGTCCATAGATGAGAGGTTTGTCAGTACATGTAAAAGATAACGTTCTTTATTTAAAGCCTCAGACACGTATGCAATTATGGATAGGCACACGCGTGTGAAAACTCACTCAATAACCATGCATATATATATACGCACTTTTATTCCTCATGCAGACATACGCATTTAATTTTACTCAATCTCATAAGTAAAATCACGAAAAAATAACCAAAAAAAAAACAAAAAAAACAAAAACAAAAAAACAAAACAACCAAGCAAAAAACATTGTACGTTTTCGATCTCTTACATCTGCACATACACTGGAAATCAATTATCGATGAACGAATAATCATTAATCATTTTATGTCTGGTGCATTTCATCATTCTTTGTTATATCGAAACTTTTAAAAAATATTTGGCCGGTGAATATGCCAGTGAATGTTTAGATGGTTCAATGGTTAGTGACTCGGAACGAGGACTCAGTCATCCCAGTTCGAATTCTGGTCTAGATTGTTATATTCACTTTCGCACAAATACCCATGGGAAAGGTAATAAATTTATTTCTAAGCCCTCCAGCTATGGGTTAAATATCAGTGTAGATTTTCTATGGCTAGCAAGCAGTCTAGAAGAAGGACAACTTAAGTTTTTATTCCAAACCGTATTTATCTCTGATGGGGAAGATACTTAAACTGCAAACATGGTCCACTCAGCATAGTTTCTTCTCTTACTCACAGGGCCAACCTGTGGGTGACGAAGAAACACAAATGGGCCTGAGCCGATGGATATGCTCAGAAACAAGCAGCCATGCTGAAGATAAGAAAAGACATTGATTTAGTGTTACTTCAAGTCGGGTTGATTGTTTTTCTTTAGCGGCATATCAACTTCTATGGATTATTTAATGCCGAAATCTCAATATATTGTCCACAATTTTGCTTTATTTTTTTTTGAGAATCGTTTCCCAATGCGTAATTTTGTAACAAATTCACCTGAAATTTGAACTCGGCTCCCCGATTAACAATTCTGAGCTTACATCACTTAGTAGTCCAAAGCGGTCACCTATCTAGGCACTGACCAGACTCGACGTTGCCTAACTTTGGTGATCGTACGGGGACCAGTGGCCGTAAACATAATGATAGCGCTTATTGAGCAAATAAAGTATAAGCCAGAAAACTGTGGGGTGAAGCGTTTAGTTGCGAGAAAGAATTTCTCCAGACAAATAACACTTTTATTGATGTAATCAATCTTATATATAAAGGAGGAAAATTGTGTGTGTGTTTGCGTGTGCAGAAGCGTCAGTTATAATTTATAAGGAAACGTTAAAGCTACAGAAATGCTGAATATGCATATTTACGAGTCCGAGACCTGCTTCATTCAGTGATTTATTCTTTTTAGGTACCCCGTGTCCTTTCAGGACGTAGGCGATTATGGCCCTCCACTTCCCTCTATCCTTTGTGGCTCTCAACAGGTTTTGTGTTTCTGCCAACTGATCCAGACCACGCTCCGCCATCTACCTGCCCAAGCCCGCCACGTATGTCATGTGCTGTTTTCCCCGCCTTTTTTCCCTTCTATTCGTCCCTTGAGTATCAGATTCTCCAGGCCCTCCTTTCTCATTACGTGTCCCAGAAACTTCATCTGCCTCTTCCTGTTCGTCGCTCATTGATACCAAATTCCTAGGAAGCCGATCCCTATGTGATAATAACTAATGCATTTTGGTGCTCACGCTGCATCCGAAGTTCCGTCTTGTTTGCATTCTCTCCAAGGCCTCATCATTGCTCACATACTCGGTCCATGATATCCTCAGCATCCTTCTGTAGAACCACATCTCCGACGCCTCGAGTCTCTTCTTCATCTGTGAGGATACCGTCCAACATTCGCTGCCGTATAGGAGAACAAACGTCACGTAATGGATGACATTGTTTTGTACTGGTTATTTTTATCGTTATTGTAATTCCCTGAGCAACAACAACAACAACAACAACAACAAAATTAAGTTTTTCCAAATGATTTAGGGTAATTTTTGACCACCAAATCCTAAAATGTCATTCGTCTCTCTCTATCATGTCATGCTTTGCGCTAACTCCAGTTTTTAAAAATTCGATCTTCTGATTAAATCGATTACATTTTTGTGACATTATCGATTGAATTTTGTTAATATTTCTCATACGAAATAAGCTTTTAAGAGAAAAAAATGTTTTCTAGCACAATTTATTAATTAAATGTTACAAACATCGATTACAACAAACTGAATAGTATACATAGTTAAATGTAAATTGCTTATGACGTTATTGTTCAAAATCCAGGATTTGAAATGACGTTTATCCGAAACCTTAGAAGGATCAGCGGCAGGAGTGTCCCTGTACAAAATCCAACGGTAATCAGCCATTATGACAGCCTCTCAGCGTCCCTGATACCGGCTCTCCATCTAGCATCTCTCTCCTTGTTCGTCGCTCATTGATACCAGATTCCCAGGAAGCCGATCCCTATGTGATAATAACTAATGCATTTTGATGCTCATGCTGCATCCGAAGTTTCTGAAAGCAGTCAGCACATCAATGACAAATTCTGCGTAGTTCATGGCTTTGTTGTTGTTAAGAAAGTTCTTCACGACCAGAACAAAAGCCTTCCAGTTCAACATCGTATCAGGTCATCCCATAAGTTCTGTCCGAATTTTAACTTTTTGTTAAAATGAACGAGTATTTTATAATGTCTAATGGAGCTGAACATTATTTTTATATTTAGATGCATTTAAACTGATCAAATTTTATTTCAGAGAACAATAAAATTAAATTTTGTTTGATTAAAACCCTGCTAACATGAAAGTACCCAAGAATCATTTGAGGCATATAATGCTTTATGAGTTCAAGAAAGGAAACTCAGCAGCCGAAGCGGCTAGAAACATTCACTCAGTTTATGGAGAGGAATGTGTGAATGAAAGAAATTGCAGAAGATGGTTTGCAAAATTCAGAGGTGGAGATTTCACTCTTGAAGATGAAGATCGAACTGGACGTCCAGTTGAGTTTGATGAAAAGCTTCTTGAAGAAGACCTCGAAGACAATCCTGTTTTATCAGTTGATGAATTGGCAGTGGTTCTCAGTTCAAACCATACAACTGTTCATCGTCATCTTCAACAACTTGGAAAAGTTCCTAAACTTGAAAAATGGGTGCCTCATGAATTGTCTGAAAACAACCTCAAATCCCGAGTTGACATCTGCTTTTCTCTCCATTCTCGCCAACTTGTTTCACCATTTTTTGCATAGACTTGTGACTGGCGACGGAAAATGAATCTTTTATCGAAATGTTATGCGTCGTAGACGGGAAGGACCCCAGCCACAGACGAGAAGGGAACTTCATGGGTAAAAGGTTCTTCTTTGAATCTGGTGGGATCGCCAAGGAATAATCCACTTTGAATTCTTACCACCTAATGCAACAATTAATGCTCAGATATACTGTCAGCAATTATAGCGTTTGAACCAAGCTTTGAGGGAAAAAGACCTGCTCTAGTGAATCGAAAAGGGGTGATGTTTCATCAGGACAATGCGCGACCCTACAGAGCAATAATCACGTCACAAAAGATCGAAGAACTTGGTTGGGAGAAAATTCCTCATCCACCTTATTCTCCCGATCTTGCTCCTTCAAACTACCATTTGTTTCGTCGCTTACAGAATCATTTGGAAGAAACAGCTTTTATAACACAGGAAGAGGTTAAAACTGACATTTTTAAGTTCTTCGAATCAAAGCCAAAAGAATTTTACAGTAATGGAATTAGTAAGCTTGTTAATAGATGGAAGGAAGTCATAGATAATCAGGGAAAATACATTGTTGATTGAATCTGTAATTAAATGTAACATTTGGTCACTTGTTTTCTTTATTCAAAATTCGGACAGAACTTATGGGATGACCTGAGTTTTCAAACTCCGGATCTCTGATGAGCTGACGGATTTGAGGACCATCAAATTTCAACTTCTCTATCGTCAATCCTAGTAAAGCCTGGCACAAGTAAGTGAAGCAGTTACCTTCCTTGTCCAGAGCATTGGTGAACTGCTTGATCAAGCTGAATTGATATGCAACGCTGGAAAAAATATCCTGTCTCTGTCCACCAGAGACTTATTGATGACGTTTGTTGCACTTCAAAGCATCATCCCCCCCCCAACAGGCCAGTCCTTTTTCGTGTAACGCTGAGCAGTGTCCCTACATTCCCACACGCACAGAAAGTATGGGTACTTGGTTAACATGGACTGTTGTCCCAACAAAAGTTCACCATTTTCAGGTCAACGCAAATAAACCACTCATGCTGATCATAAAGATTTTTCTCCAGCACGTACTTCACTGTTTCATATTTCTCTTTCAGTCGAGTGAGCGAGATTTACAGATGCAAACTTGTTGCCATTGTGCAGCAGAACACTTCTCAGTGATCGCTTGATGCTGTCGATGAACCGTCTGCAATCTTTGGGTTCGTATTGTGGCACTCCAATTTTGTGCAGAGACTGCGCAATATCTGTACAGTACACCAATTCCTTCCCTTCAGAGAAAAAAAATGGAGGTACTTTGGATGCCTGTTGCGGGAGAAGGTGAGGCGAGCACTGTCAGAGAGGAGATTTTTTTTCCTTCAATCTGGATGTCGACAGTTCGGAAGATGACTTTGACACGCTTAGATTACGAACTTGATCATTTAGTTCCTTTTGGGAAAAAGAATGTGGATCATCATCGTCAAAAACACTTCTTCTTCTTCTTGAACACTGGAGAAATCTTCCTCGTGTCAGGAAGTTTTCCAGAGTCAGGTATTGGAATTTCATCACAGTGAGTTACAGGACGTCGTACTTATTGAAGATCAGGATTCTTGAGGCGGCTCCGGTTCTTTCTGTTGATCCCAGTCGCACCAATAGCACATAAGTAACAGTCAGGTTTGTTGGCTCCTTTCAAACCGTTGGAATTCCAAATTTCAGTCAACGCTTCTTGCCCTTCGTCCACCGACGCAGATACTCAGTACATGTCTTACGTACCATATGTGGCGCTCAAGATTTATCCTGGTCATCAAATTGCCGAGTCGTTTCTTGATAGTGTGTGAGAAAGCGAATGACATCTTAGATATCAGCAGTTAGAGTGATATGACCCTTACTGGAATCTGAGAGACTCTGTCACTGAGGTCAAAGATCGTGATTGTTATACCGTTATTCCTGAGAAATTGGCGCCTGAATTATATAATTTTAGTTATTCCTAATTGCCCTTAAAAAGCCACGTGGTATGCTTACTACTACGTCCGGGCTATATTTTGGCTGTATACCTAAATTATAATGACGACTAAAAAAACATTCCTGATTTGTATTCTATGGTTTTGTATTGTACAGTTTAATTGCTGCGTTTTGAGATGTAAGCGTTTTATTTGCTTATAAATATTTTGGAGGTGTGTTTTAATATTTATGAAGCTATTTTTAGCTGAAAATAATTGTCATAGGTTAAAATTACTAAGTTTATAATTAATTAATTAATAATTAGTTTTATTGAGTGAAATATGTTGCATATTTAGATATTTTAATGGGGATGACAATGTAAACAAAAACAGTAAAAACAGCATGTGGCCATAGCTAAAAACAACGTTGACCTTACTGAGCAAAATCAATGTGATTTTTGATTCAGCGCATAAAAATTACCCGAGATCAACTAAAAGAATTTAGACAATAATTTGCTGTTGAGCATTGACCTCACATATAGATAAATCAAACTATAATTTCCACATGAAGGATACTGGGAAGATAAAAAAAATAAATTTAATCAAGCGGAAATGTTTTAAAAATGAATTAATTCTTGAATCTTCTACATTCATTTTACGCCCAGGATCATACAAGATATCTTCTTTCCTCACAAAATAGGAGAGTGATAAAAAAGTTTGTAATATCTTTTTAATAATAATATTTTTCGGGAAAATAGGTTTCTGAAATCCAGTAACTGTTAGCGCTCTTTCTATTATTGATGTGGGTGTCCTTCCTAACCTTTTGTTTGGATCTGTGTGTAATGTCAACATCTTGATTATGTCATTATTTTCTCTTCGAATTACATGTGCTATCCGTTCTAGTTGTTGCTGTTAAAAGAAAATAGATTTCTCATATCCAATGTTATTGTTCCTTCTAGTATTAATGGGGAGATTTTCATCCTAACCTTTTGTTTGAAATAGTGTGGAAGGTCAACATCTTGATTATGTCATTATTTTCTCGTCAAGTTACATGTCCTGTCCATTTTAGTTGTTTCTGCTGTTGAAAGTCCTTAAGTGATGTAGTTTCTGTTATTTGGTAAATTTCTTTGTGATTCTGTAGCATGCGTATGTTCCTCGCTAAGATCAACATGTTTTATTTCTTGCTGGTCATTGAAAAAGAAGCGGTTGTATAAAGTTGGGAGATATTTCTAAACGATTTTACGAGTTTCGCGCCATGCATAACATCCATAGGAAAGTCCCGATCTGACAAGGTCAAGAAGAACATGACACACTTTTTTAGGTTGATGTTTTGGTTTTGTAGCAATTGGCGGTATTGAGGGAAACTATTCTTAACGCAACCTATTCTATAGCTTCTATACTAAATCATTTATCACTGATCCATACACTGAGAGTTATGATGTAAACTGTAACCGGAGTTTGTTACGTTTATTCACACTCGTTTTTCCATTTATATAAAAGATTGATTCCATCAGTAAAACCATTATTTTATCCGAAGAAGTTTCTTCGCGTTACTATATAGTTTATCCATTGTAATCACGATTGTTTTTATATATATTTTCATATAATATATTTTATTGCTAGGTGTTGTGAATGTAGACTCTTCACTGATATAATATCCATAACCATACATTTTAAATTAATTTAAGTAGAATAAAACTGATTTCAATATAAAGAATGTTTATCAGCCGATCTCAGATCTAATTTAGCTACATAAAAACGAACAATGGCAAGAGATTAGCAAGCTCTTCATATAGATGCAGACATGAAAATGAATGAACACACCATGCCACTTACATAGTATCAAACCATCCACATTTCCTCCGTATTCCATCGGTGAGAAATAAGTTCCACTCGAACAGCTTCTTTCCGCGAACTCCTGCCTTGCAGAACCTACTCCCAACAGGATTTTCCCCTGGTCACTACAATCTTAACCTGTTCAAGACTAGGATTAATTGTTATCTCCCTCACTTATGCACACAAATGGCCTCCTAACGTAACCCTCTACCTGGATTGGATCAAGAACCTTGTAAAGAGTAAACATCACTTTACTATATATATATATATATATATATATATATATATATATATATATATATATATATACAACAAAAAAAAATTCTCAAATTGCCATATTAGTAAAAAACGCAAAAAAAAAAAAAAAAATCAACCTTAACGTTGCGACTGCATGCTCCAAAAGTTTGTATCCTTAAATAATAACACATTAACCCCCCCAAAACCCCCCAAAAAAAACAAAACATATTTCGATTCGCATGATATTTTTCCGTCTCGGATGCTACCTGAATTTTACCAAAAACAAAATAATTTCCATACCTGAAGATGACTGAATGTACAGTCGAAAGTACTTGCATATTTAAGTAAGCCCTTATACAGCTTATAATTTTTAAAAACAAGGATCATAACATTCGTCGAATGATTTGTGGGTTAATGCGCCTTTAAAAATTTTTGTTAGCGAAGGGATTTCGCCATTTTATATCATTAACATTACTAATCTACTTTTTGTATGAATGATTCATTGTAATATATATATATATATATATATATATATATATATATATATATTTGGTTGGATTGATGTGAGTTTGTGACCTTGGGTTTCACGCTTTTGCGATCGTTAGACAAACTGAGTAATTTTTTTAAAATTTTGGGTTTATGTAGATTGCGTGTATTGGTGTTATTATGGGAGTGGGGGGAATCGTCGTCGGGATGTCATCGTGCTTACGCAAACATCGATGTATGTTCATACGCCCAATGAAGTACGCAGACACACATACACACTTGGTCGTCCGTCGGGACTCATACATATATAAACATATGTGGACAGTTTCGGATTTGACATATGTATGTATACGGGTAGTATTGTGTCTATACATACGCATTTCTATGTTGAAATTCAAAGATTGGAAGTGTAGCGAAAATTTCTCGTGAATGTCTCGTGAATGTCTCGTGAATGTATACATGTCAACAATCAGAGCATTTTTCCATTTTTTCACTTAATAATACTTCCTCGCATGTATATATATACGTGTGGTGGGGGTCTGTGTAAAAATATGATAGGTAAAAATTACTATTATTTTTAATTTAAAAAAAAGGGTTTATTTGTTATTATTTTTAATTTAAAAAAAGGGTTTATTTGTTATTATTTTAAAGCTGGTTATTTGCTTGTTTTTGATGACTGTGTATATGTGACTGGTAGAAATTCCAGATTGTAATCCTTATTGGTTATTTTTATGGTGGTATTAAATATGCTGGGGGAGGGGGTAGTCTACGTTAATAATTATGACGGGTTTATATGATAATAGTAGATGTGGTGTGATAGTAATGTGTAAGAGGGTTGGTGACAATGATAATATAAGTGGCTAATAGTTATTGTAAATTGGTAGAAGTGATTAGTAATGGTAGTGGGAGAATAATAAAAAGACAATAAATGTAATTATTGTGGTGCTAGCTTGAACTAAAAAGTGATTGTTGGTATTTTATTTTTTATTTTCTATATATTTATTTATTTATTTATTTATTTTGGTATAAATCCTGGTAATAGGTATTTATTCTCATGCCTACATTTGGAAATTATCTCTGATCTTATTCGTTTTTATTTGGTGGTATTAAATATGCTGGGGGGAGTAATTTACGTTAATAATTATATGTTAATAGTAGATGTGATGTGGTAGTAATGGTGTTGGGTGTTGGTGGTAATGATAATATTAGTAGTTAATACTTATTGTAAAGTGGTAGAAGTGATTACTAATGATGGTGCAATGATAATAACGATGACGATAAATGTAATTATTGTGATGGTAGCTTGAATTAAATTGTAATTGTTGGTGGTTTGTCTTTCTTTTTTTTTTATCCGTTTGGTATAAATTCGGATAATAGGTACTTGTTCTCATGCCTACATTTGGAGATTATCTCTGATTTTTTGTTTAGTAAATTTTTTGCGGTGTGTGTGCTATTATTGCTACTTTTTCGTGTAGGCAAAGTAGGCATTTTTTTGTAATGTTGCTGTAGGCAGGAGCTTTTTTCAATACTTTCCAACTTATTGTTGGTGTGATATTTCTGTCTTTTTTTAAAAATAAAAATAATAGTAATTTTTACCTATCATAATTTTACACAGACCCCACCACACGTATATACATACATGCGAGGAAATATTATTCAGTGAAAAAATAGAAAAATGCTCTGATTGTTGACATGTATACATTCACGAGAAATTTTCGCTACACTTTCAATCTTTGAATTTCAACATACAAATGCGTATGTATAGACACAACACCACCCGTATACATACATATGTCAAATCCGAAACTGTCCACATATGTTTATATATGTATGAGTCCCGACGGACAAGCAAGTGTGTATGTGTGTCTGTGTACCTCATCGGACGTATGAACATGCATCTATGTTTGCGTTAGCACGATGACGTCACGAGACGATTCCCCCCACTCCCATAATAACACCAATACACGCAATCTACATAAACCCAAATTTTTTAAAAAATTAATCAGTTTGTCTGACGGTCGCAAAAGCGTGAAACCCAAGGTCACAAACTCACATCAATCCAACCAAATATGTTAGCTCTATCTCTGATATTGAGCGCTTTCTAATAAGTACCGGGCATATAATATATAAATAATTATATATATATATATATATATATATGTATATATTTATTTATATACACACACATTTCACACACACACACACACACACACACACACATATATATATATATACTATTTGGAAAACTTCTATTTTGATATTTTTCGTCGATGAATCAGTGTCATCAGAAAAATAATTTTATTTCAACAAAATCTACAGCAGCGAGATAAAAGCATCTGAGCGATTGATGTTTACTTTATAAATGTCTGACACTCATGTGGTGTGCTAGGAATCTAGGAAATTAGTGGTTTTTATTCCTGCTGACAGTGGATGTTTCGGGTCTTATAAAAGCATCAGATCCCTTCTCTTAGACAATTCAACCAGGAGCGATCATCTATTGGCCAACTTCTCAATCCCGGTATCAGTTCAAAAATTAGATTTTGACTAATTTCAATTTATTGATGATTTCTTTATTTTAAGGATGTTGTATCCCTCATTTCATTACAAATTTAGTTACAAAAAAAGTCGATAAACTTAAATAGCCTTGTCGTAATATTAATCGTAAGAGATTCGTAGATCCTAACACTTTCAATGCATCTTCGTTTGAGTAAATAATATTTATTATGATCAGAATTTTGACCTCGAAAATAAAATAATATATTCATCTTTTAATAAAAGATGACTATAATTGATTCAGATAAAACTGGTCAGAAACATTAGTTCCTTTAATCAGGACAATGGAATGAATATGAATATGAATAAATTTTATGACGTATCAACCCCAGTTGTGTTATTTAATGTCGAAATCCGTTTCCTTTCATTTTATTATATTCTCTATTTTGTGTAGGCTCTTGGGGCTTGTATTGGCTGAACATTTAGTAAAAAGAAAGTATCCGAAGCGAAGCACCACTTTTATTGGAAGATACACTTTACACGGTTTTATTGATGTCGAATCATTTGTCATGGAGACGAGAGGAGTATAGAGGACATTCTTTGATAATTGAAAAGGGCGAAATGCTTATATGAAATGACCGAAATGCATTCTGTGATATGGCGCAGATATTACAATTTGGCAGATCGAGAATATACGGCTATCTAAAAAAAATTTTGAAATTTGAAGAAACTCCAAATTTTTCGTCCCAAATTTTTCGATGCATTCTTGACATCCAATGATTTTTTGTTTGTTTTTAAAAAAACAAATCAGCCAGAATTTTTACAGCAACAAAAATGGACGGATTTTAAAAAAAAACAAAAAAAACTAATCTTTTCAAATCAGCCATCATATTCCAAGTTACTTAATATAAAGATATGAATAGTGAAATGTTTTCGGCCCGATCCACTTTCTAAGATACTGTAGACCCACAAAAAAAAAAAAAACTTGAAAATGAAATCGTACGTGAATAATTTTACACAAACCCCACTACACGCATACACATACATGCGAGGAAATATTTTTCAGCGGGAAAATACATAATATGACATGTATACAGTAACGAGACATTTCCGCCACACTTCCAATGTTTAAATTTCAACATTTCAACATACAAATGCGTATGTATAGATATAACACCACCCGTATACATACATGTGTCATAGCCGAAACTGCCCACGTATGTTTATATATGTATGAGTCCCGACGGACGACCAAGTATGTATATGTGTCTGCATACATCGATGTTTGCGTTAGTACGATGAATGACAAAACGACGAAATTTCCCCACCACTTCCACAATAACACCAATACACGCAATCTACATAAAACCAATTTTTTTAAAACATTAATCAGTTTGTCTGACGATCGCTAAAAGCGTGAAACCCAGGGTGACAAACTCACATCTATCCAACCAAATATGTTAGCTCTATCTCTGATATTGAGCTTTCTAATAAGTACCGCGCATATAATATATAAATAATTATACACACTTATATTTATTTATATACACTTTTTTCACACATATATATATATATATATATATATATATATATATATATATATATATATATATTGCATTATATTATATTTATCATATTATTATCATTAGTAATTTAATATTGAATTAATTACATTAATTGCATTGTGTTGTAGAGTAGCTAACACTCCTTCATAACTCTGCCAGATGACCTAGCTCATAGCCTGAAATAGTCTACGATTAAGGACTTCAACAGCTGATTGATAAGTTGATTAATAGGTTGATATTAAGCTGAATAATATTCAGACTGATCTTCTTACTTCGTTTGGATATACACCATTAGACCCTCCTCTATTCCTTGTAAGTTGTCTTGTTAATTGTTTTGTAACTTATTCTTCTTTGTTTTTTGTATGTATCTGTCAGCACCGGACACTTGTGCTAAATAAATATATTAAGTATTAATTCGCCCGGACAATTTTTTGGCTGGGGTTTTTGACAAATATTGGATCGTTTCTTGGCCTATGGCTGAGATTCGATCAAGGCTTTGACTAGCTTGGACTGGCTCCGGCCTGGACCTGTTAGGACAAGTTATGACCAGCTTTGACTAGGCTCTGACCAGCTTGGACAAGCTATGACCAAATTTTGACCGGTGGCCTTTGAGTGGAAACACTCGGGTCTCCCACGTTAATCGACCTTGTGTCACATCTTGACTTAGTGGGAGTCAAGTAAATACCAATAAATATATTAAGTACTCATTCTTCTCTGTACTATCATTCACCTCGACGATACAACACAATTGATTGGAGGTCATTTTCCAGAGCAGCTGCTAGCTTTCCTTTGTTGGAACTATTCATTTTTTATTAAGATAAATTTAATAATATAATGCAATATTTAACGTAAATACCTAGTTGGTGACTTATTATATCGGGAAGAGAGTTGATGAAGATAAGAAACAACGTAAGTCCAAGGATAGAGACCTCGGGGTCTCTTACATTAATGTGAAATTATCTCGAGGCGTGTCCGTTCAACACGCATGCGCAACTCTTTTGAGAAACGAAGTTGGTCAGATATCTGTAAATATGTTATTCATTTTAATAGTCTTAAATTGAATAAAAAGAAAAAAAAAAGCGAAAGAAATATTTACCTATAGACCCAAGCATAAATACGACTAATGTCTTATTATAGAAAATAAGTATATACACAACTGATGCTTATTTATTGACTCAATTATAAAACATGAATTATGTTTACCTTTAAGCTCGAAAACAAACACGATCTATGTATTTCTAAAGATGCATGATGGAATACTGGACCATACATGTGGGTGGGTCAAGTAGACTGAAGCGTATGTTCTATTCTAATAGTTTGTTTTCTCGCACTTCTCGCTTGTAAAAAGACTCTCTTCCGATTTTTAGCTTCCGTGGCATCTACAATTTTCAAAAATTTAAATGCAATGTCAATCGCTATCTACTGTCTTCCGGAAATCAGTTCTTTTATTGTACTTTCGCCTCATCAAATTTTCTTTCACTCCTAATAAACCCCTTGCGTCTTAGCGGAATTATCGCCTTGGTTTGGTTTGGTTTGGCTTGGTTTGGTTTGTTTTACGGCCTATCAACCTCAATGGGTCATTTAATGCGGACATTTTTTTTCTGGTAATATTTTTGTTTTGTCAAAAATCTATTTCTGTTAATATTTCTTTCCTCAAAAACGTATAGCTGGTAATATTTTTTTAAAAACGTATTGCTGGTAATATTTTTTTTTCTTCAAAAATTTAATGCTGGAAATAATTTTTTACAAAGTATTTCTGGTATTACAACCTGTTTTTACACTTTCATAGTGACTCAAAACACTTTTTTTTTACACGTTTTTGGGGTTAACTATTTGCCCATAGCTGGGACCCTAACAGGTGCTACCACCCCGGGTCAGGCCGGACCTGGGAACACCAACAATTAAGAGGTGGTTCCACGCTCCTCAAAACCTCCTGATCAGAGGCCTTGCTGTTGGACGTAGTTTATCGTCTTATCCAGGACACGAATGTAGTTTATCGTTATACCCAGGACGCAATTAATGCCTTGCTTGGAGAGAAATGATTTTAAAAAAATACACCATTTGGTCTAGTGTTCAAAAGCTGAGATATCGAATGCTAATTTTCATGGCATGAAGGCCTAGACCGTGTAAGTATCCACACCAACATCTCGCTGGTGATCGTTCAGGCAAAACTAATCGAATCACATCTGACGAGAATAACCGAGACATTCGCTAATGCAAATGAAATTGATGTGTGGCGAATATTTCATGTTTCATTTAATATGATATTGTATTTCGAAAATTGAAGCGACCAATATAGCGCTTTGCGAAAATGCAACCGTATCAATTTGATGGCGTAGAAAATAAAAGCAATCACAATGAAAATAATTACAGACTGATGCTGACGGCAGAAGGCCATATTTAAAGTGTTCCTATTTTATTGGTTAATTCATTTGAATGCCTTAGCCTATGTAAACACCGATCTCTATACTAGGAAGGTCGGATTGTTTGGAGTTCATTTAGAAAAACAAAAGCAAAACAGTAACATCATTTTCGTATAACCAATGAAGGAAAGGGAAAATCTAGGCATAATGGATGAGCAGTTTTGTACTTGCGTGTGAAGCTCTTTGATTAAAGCATAAGACAACAAGTTTTGAGATCGGAATTCTCTCTGGAGAGTGGGGGGTGACTCATTAAAAACGTGTAAAAAAAAGTGTTTTGAGTCAAATGTTTCTTTTTAGTAATTCCACCGATCGTCATTGTTGGATATAAAAAAAAAAAACGACAAAAATTATTTTCTGGGAAAGCAAAGAAAAGATACAAAGATTTTCAGTAATTTTTTTCTCTCACCCTGTATACACACACACACACACACACACACACACACACACACACACATGCACGCATGCACGCACATATGTACCCACTACACACACACACATACACGCATGTACGCACATATGTGCGCACCACACACACATGCGTACACTTTTAAAAATATACATTTAAACACGCACACACACATTTAAACGCGCGCGCACACACACACACACACGCATGCACGCACATATGTACCCATCACACACACACATACATACACTTTTAAAAACACACGTTTAAACACGCACACACACATTTAGACGCGCACGCATGCACAGACAGAGGAAAATACGTGTGTTGTTCCGAAAGTAATACCTCCCATTTTATTGTGCTAGTTCCTATTGCGATAAACAGATATTGTTAGTATGATAGTATATTTTCAAGAACGCGGTGGAGCGCTAAACCCCGTCTCAGTGTCGACCTATCAGCCTCCTTAGTGTCATCAGCAAACTCTTTCAGTCTATGATCAACAAGAAGTTTGTTGATTACTTCAACAGAATCAAACCTTCTGTTCGATAAGCTGTATCGATTTGGCTGTTTTAAGTCCGCTGCAGATATATTGTCATTACACACACAATCAGGGCGGCGCTCGATAATAAATTCATAAAATGAGCGATTGCTTTTGATATGTCAAAGGCCTTTGACGAGATGTGGCATAGTAGGTTGCTCTACAAACTCTCCGGCTATTGAATCTCATGAAGAATCCTCGCAATCATCAAGTTCTTCCTCTCAAATAGGTCGTTGAGTGTCGTTGTCAATGGCCAGACTTCTGAAGCATATGTGATCAAGGCAGGAGTCACACAAGGCTCACTCTTTGGTCCTAACCTCTTTCTGTTTTATATTAACCATCCAAGCGTCTAGATGAACGGAACCTGGTAGCTGATCTCTCATTTGATCTAGCCCTAACAGTCCAATAGGGAAAAACAGACTTGCACCTTTCTGTACCCCAAAAATGAAAGTAGAAACTTTTCATCACCATCGAACTGGCCCTAAATTGTCATTAGTTACGATGAATGGTTTCAATCTCAATTAGGCTCGTTGATTTGTGACTGTATCGGGACACACATTCATCCAAGATCTCAAGTAAAACTCGTATATATGATCCATCGCTAAGGAAAATAGTCAGTTCCTTGTATCGCTCCAGAAAGTACTTGTCTCCACCTGCCATGCTCTAACAAGGCTCAAATTTGACCACTCCAAAAAGGAGTGCTGCTGCCTATTTGTTTTTTATAATCTTTTCACCCAAAGCAAGGCAACAAAGCCACTAAGACACAGACTAAGTGTGAAAGATTATAAGAAAACACTGTTAAAAACGAGAAAAATGAAAGAACTTAAATTAAGAAGACAGTAGATAATGATTGATATTGCATTTAAAAAGAAAGAATAAGAAAAAAAAAAGCAAAAGAAAGAAAAAGAAAAAAAAACTGAAGGAAAAGAAAATTGTGAAAAAAAAGAAGACCGAGTTGAAGAAATAAGAAATCTTTTTAATAATTTCCCCTAAACAAGGCAATAAACCGACTAAAACAAATAATGAAAGAAAAGAAAAGAATAATAATTAAAATACAAATTAGAAAAAAAGGAATAAGAAACTAAGTAAAAGGGAAAAAAGAAGGAAAAAGAAAGAAGAAAAGAAAACGAAAGAAAGAATAAAAAGTAAAACAAAGAGAGGAAAAAGAAAGAAAAAGGAAGTAAAAGAAAGAAGAAAAAGAAAAAATATTGAATAAAGCACAAAGAAGAAAAGAAAGAATAAGAAGCTAAGCAAAAGAAAAACTGAATGAAAAAGAAATTGCGAAAAAAAAAGAAAGAAAAAAGACCGAATTGAAGAAATAATTATTCTTTTTAATAATTTCTCCTAAACAAGGCAATAAAGCCACTAAAATGTCACTGAATGTGAGGCAATAGGAGGAAGAGAAAACATCATTAAGAAACAAGAACAATAAAAGAATAGGATTTAAGAAGACAGGAGATAAACATTGATATTGAATTTAAATGTTTGATGATCAAATTTGACCGGAAAACAAGAAGCCATAAGAGATTTCTAAAAGTTAGAAGTGCGATTGAGGAAACTGATAGCATAGAACTTAGAGTTACATCTAGATGCCATTTCAACTATAAAATGATGAGATCTTGCAGACAATCTACTACTGTGCTTAAATTCATGAAGAATAGGTACCATAGAGGAAGGTCCATCGGAAAAATTACCATGAAAAGAAATGAAAAAAAGAACAGAAAATGTTTTCCTCTACTTTTCTGGCATTCACTCTGTTCTGTGAGTGCCAAATTTTCCAAGCCATATTTCTTCATTATATAATAGAATATTTACAACTGAGTACCAAACGAAACAAAACAACAATAACATCTTACAAAAGTTGAAAAGTATAAAAAATAAAACCTATATCCCCACATTGGGTGAAACTTGGTTTTTGTTTTAACATATAATTTTGCCTGTTATTTTGAAAATATTCCTATTCTAATCATTTATAAGGCATTAGATTTAACTGATTATTTTAAGATAGCAATTTATTTTGGGTAACATCAGAATTCTTGGTTTTGCAACGTGAAAATATAATTCTGATTTTTTTTTAATCATTTCACACCAAGCAAGACAATAAAGGGTTACTGAGTATGAAAGAATAAGAATAAAAGAAAAACATTATTAAGGAGAGAGAAAAATAAAAGAAGAGGATTCAAGAAGACAGTAGATAACGATTGACATTACATTTAAATTTTTGATGATCAAAGTTGACTGGAAAGCAAGAAGCCGGAAGAGATTTCTAAAAGCAGGAAGTGCGAGAAAAAAGTTTTAGCATAGACCTTACGGTTACATGTAGCCATTTCGAGTGTAAAATGATATGATCTTACCGCCAATCTAGTACGGCACTTAAATTCACAGAACCTAAGTAGCATAGAGAAGAGTTCATCAGAAGGATTACCATGAAATTATTTATCTGGAGTGTAACTACTCAACCTCTCCTTCAAGCCTTGACAACGTTCACAAGTGTCTATGCGGCCTTGTTGTCGATGAATTATTTTCAAGCCTTTTACTGCAGACGTAACATCGCAAGCGGCTTGCTACTCTAACGCTGTTTCCTTAGGAAATGTTAAGACGAGCTACAATCCTTAGTGACACAAGTTAAGACAATTACAACTAAGATCTGACATTCTACTTACACAGAGCCGAGTCATCCTCATTCCTTCTTATCCTATTGCTAAGAAGGAAGTTATATTTGGCGTTTCAACCCGAGAACCGCTACTTTGTGGGATATACCTGATCGACCAATACAGTGGTTATGGTCCGGTAGAACCAATACAGTGATGATAGTCCAAGGTAGAACCAATAAAGAAGAACTCGAACACGGATATGGAATAACACAGATATATTACAAACATGAATACATACAGAGAGGTAGAAAAGTGTTAGTACAAACAATCAGGTTTAGTCGTAATTGTCTGAACACGACTCATGTTTCGGACTGCCTCTGACTCGACTGACTGACTGGCTTTGACTGACTGACAGACTCCTGACGGACTTCACTCCAGACTTCAGGCTGAACTTAGACTTCAGACGGAACGGTATTTAGTCACCCCCCCCGGCCACAAGGGCATCATGTGGCACAAGGCCGGTTTAACGTGGGATCTCCGAGCCTGTGAGCTCGGCCAAAAATATGCCCTGTGAAACCGGTTCAGGGTCGGTTTACCTCCCCGAAATAGACTCCGCCCTTCGGCGTAGCCTCGTTCGGGTTCCTCCCCGCCCCAAGGCAGAGAGTTTAACCGATCAGCCGGTCGCCCGACTTCAGACGGAACTCCTGCTTCCTCTTGAGATGCAGTATTTATTACGTATGGAATAGTCCATTATGGGTAAGGTCCCATAACAACAATCTTAATCACTTCAAGAGGATCCGATTCAATCCTTCAGTCATTATCTATCCGCCATATCCTCGTAACTTTTATGTTTACTTCCTCTTATAATGTATCTCCAACGACGTCATTCAGTTACCTTCTACCTGTATTAGGTGAACATTTCACAAAAAACAAATTATGCGAGGTGAAGCAACACTTTTATTAGAAGACACATTTTACATGGCTTTATTATTATCGAATCGTTTGTCATGCAGACGAGAGAAGTATGGAGGACATCCTTTTATAATTGAAAAAGGTCAAAATACGCATATGAAATGATGCAAATGCATTTTGTGACATGGGACAGATATTGCAATTTGGCAGAACGAGAACATTCAGCTATCTAAAAAAAAAAAAGAAAAAAGAATTGAAATTTGAAGACACTCCATTTTTTTTTTGTCCAAGATTTCTAGATGAGTACTTGACATTTTCTTTTGTTCTTAAACATCGAATCGACCGGAAGTTTTTGCGGCATCAAAAATGGACAAAGTTAGAAAACTAATAATTTCGAATCAGCCATTATACGCCATATAACCTAATATAAATATTTGATATCTGTCTATATTTCTGAGATGAGGTATTATGTACATTATTTACATTATTCGGACTATTGTCCTCATCTTTGTCACCATATTTATTACAACGTTTCGGCCGTTGTACGCTCCGGCCTTCTTCAGGTGGTTGGAATGTCGAACTGAACCCTTTATTTCGCTCACTGGGGTAGACTGTTCTAGTTCCACGTGCCATGTTTAGCTAGGCCACAAAAATCTCCTGAGGCGACCAAGCATAGAAATGAATACAATATGGGAACCAGTAATAAGGAGTGCCAGAGACAAGAGATAATAACAAAAATTTCAATATGAGCTCTGGTAAAAACGGTTGCTGAAGACATTAGGTTTATAATACCCAGAAATTCATACACAGATGTCCTCAAGGACACATGGAACAGTGGATAAAGGCGTTAGTTAGATCCAGAACTGCTTCTTCCGCTGTGGTTCTGCCATTTGTTTTCCAATGGAGTATTATATCTAGAATCTGCGCCTACATGTCACATTTTTGGCTGTTTCTTACACGTTGACGGTAACTGAACCCACAAGCGATGATGATCCTTTTTAATGAGTTATTGTACCTCTTCAGTGGGAAGCCATTTCTCGGTCGGCTACAAACTAATTCTTCAAATAGGTAGATGATTGTTTTCCATGTAGCCAAATGACTGCAATTGTGTTTTTGCATCAGAGCCCTAGCTCGGACTCTGTTTTTGTACGTCTGTCTGTCTCTCTCTAAAATGAGCGGCGATTAGTTTTTCGAGCACACCCGTGTAGTATATCAGTTATTCAATTCTTGTTGCAGACGTCTACTCAGGCACATTTGTGTTTGTTCAACATCTACCTCTGGTTTGTACTGAAACTATTCACGCGCGAGCACACGAAAACACACAGCAGCACACACATATATATATGGATATATTACTCGCCATGGAGTATAGAGCAACAGTTTCATCACGCTAGGTGTTGCTGCTGTGATTTGCATAGCTGTAGGGTTTTACTGAGTTGTTGCTACCCACAGCTAGAGAGCTCAGTCAATCCTTCTATTAATCTATAGTTGATGGAAGAACAAAGGCATTTGTGCGAAGTGAACGCAACAACTTCATCTGGAATTAGAATGCGATACGCCAGCTCCGTTTTCCGCATCGATAACTATTACGCCATTCATATATACATTCTTCCATATATATATATATATATATATATATATATATATATATATTATGAAATGGACAAAATCCGACAATTATTATAAGACATTTTTATGTTTGACATTCTTTTTATGATACAAATATTTAAGTAAATGCTCTGTTTATAATAAACAGTATTAAACAACATTTACCGGCCTGAATGTCCGAGAAATTTTCACAGAAAATATTTGTACTCGAATTTTCTGTGAAAATTTCTCGGACATTCAGGCCGGTTGTTTAATACTGTTTATTATAAACAGAGCATTTACTTAAATATTTGTATCTATGAAAAGAATGTTAAAATATAAAATGTCTTAATATATATATATATATATATATATATATATATATATATATATATATATATATAAAAAAGAAAGAACTATAAGATATATAATCCGGTGTTCTTATAGATATTTTTATTTTTGCAAAATATTGCTCAATGTAAATTTACAGAGCATTAATATTATAAATTAACTGATTTAAGATATGTTTTTTTCGCTACACAGTTCTAACCATTTTTGAAACATGGTTAGAACTGTGTAGCGAAAAAACATATTTTGAAGCAGTATAATATATATATATATATATATATATGAATAAATACGTCTACTTATTCTTATTAAAATCCGTTGATATTCACGAATATTTTTCCGTATATTACAATTAAATAAGTCAAGAAATACACTGTAACAGTGAGAATTACTTATATTGCCCAAATACTTTCTATCTCTTTCTGGGATCATCAACAAGAGTTTAACTGGTAAGGCTAAAACTATGTGTGGCTATAAAAAAAATCAGTTATGGATAGCTATATATAGTTTTTACCATACGAGTTGCACCCTTGGTGATGATCCCAGAAAGAGATGGAAAATACTGGGGAAATAAAAGAGATTCTCATTGTTAAAGTGCATTTCTTGTCTTATTTAATTGTAATATACGGAAAAATATTCGTGAGTATGAAAGGATTATGATAAAAATAAGCTAACATAATATTTGTAATTTATTCAGTCAGACATGCCTAAAAGATAATTTACTGCCTACATACACACACAAATGCACACACACACACTCTCCCCTCTCTCTCTCTCGCACACACACACACTCACACACACACACACACACACACACACACACACACACACACACACATATATATATATATATATATATATATATATATATATATATATATATATTGCAGGAGTATATTTTGTATGCCTTTATCTCCAGTTAAGCATTGGGTGCTGCACATTCTTAGTGCAGAATCCTATAATTATTCCAGATTTTATCCTGTTACAGTGGTGGGAAGAAAAATTGATGAGGTCATTCTGTTTGGTAAGTTTTCTGTAAACCCACAATTAAGGTCGTTATTAATTCTGTGCAGCATGATATCTAGGGAGGGTAACGCGTTGTTAGATTCAGATTCAAAGGTAAAATCTATTACAGGTTCGACGTTATTAAGTTTGTTGACAAGATCGGGCAAAACTATATTTTTTGAATACATTAATAGAGAATCATTTATGTATCTAAAGTAAGAAGAATTTTGTGGCAAAATATTTTTAAAAGGACAACTTTCCAGAAATTCCCAAAATAGACAAGTCAAAACCAAATTTTGAAAAAACTTTGATTGCTAATTAAAAGGCACATTTTTATGATCTTATGAGTAGGAATAGGTAATTTTGTTTTTAGTAATTTTAGGCATTTCTTTACGGGAATATTTGCATACAAATATTTTATGTCTAAACTAGTATATATATATATATATATATATATATATATATATATATATATATATATATATATATACATTTTACATTACTGAACAAACAACTGATGCATGTTTACAACTACCAACCAGAACAAACATCTTCCTTGGATCAGAAACTACTCAATGAATTTGAAGAAGAAGAAGAAGAAGAAACGGAAGCAGAAGCAGCAGCAGAGAAGAAGAAGAAGAAGAAGAAGAAGAAGAAGAAGAAGAAGAAGAAGAAGAATATTGGAAAAGAAAACACAAGAGTTGGTAAAGATCATGATATCATCATTGTAATTAGAAAAGCACGCATAATAACATCGGCAAAACGCGTTTCATTATCTCAATCGTCTTGATGTCCGGTGTAAACATAACCACATCGATTAACTTCGAAGCGGCCGCTGGAAAGAACTGTTTGTTTTGCGACAGATGGATTTGAGTATAAGTGAATTGATCTTTCTGTGATTGCTCTCGCGTGCACGGATAAACTGTTGTGGTTTTAAGGAAAATTAGGATGTTGGCATGGTGAGCAGCAATCTTACAATTTCAACTATAGGTTTGAAAAACTTGGATTTCAAAATCTTGACATTTACCTTTGAACAGGTGGGCCATCACTGTTGAATAAGTGTCGCTTTCTCACAGGTCAAACGTCACAAGCCTATGGCTACTTTATCATTAATTCATTGGCAAATATTCTGATGAGCTTCATCCTTTAGTTCCTCCTCTTAAGTCCTTTCCATCTAGGACACACCATGGTATTTCTACATAGTTGATTCACCCTAATTTCCCCTGTATTCTACATATAAGAAAGTTCTGCTAAGAAAGTATTTTTCCAAGAACTGATAGTGCTTTTCAGTACACTACCATCTTAACCTCTTCGAGTCAAGAGTAAATCGTTATCTATCCACCTTATCCTCATAATCTTCACATTCTACAAACTTCTTTTACATACCTCTACCTTGAGCGACTCATGAGCCTTGTATTGGATGAGCTGAAGTATGGAAATTTGTTAAATCTTCGACACTATAAGTATAGTATATAAACAAATCTTACTTTGTAAGTCTGTTGAATTGCATTTTTTTCGTTGTTTTAGATCGGATGACATGTCATCGACAACAAGCAGTTAAAGAAATTGTACTATCTGAATTGTCTAGTAACAGACGACGGAAAATGTAACACAGAGCTCTAAATGGCGAAAGTGGTCTTTCAGAATCTAAGCAAAGCCTGAGGAAAATTTCATTGGAAACAAAGGAAAAATGAGTGCTGACCTGTTACGTAATATCTAATCTCCTATACGTGAGTGAATGCTGGACAGTCTCCCTACAGATAAAGAAGATACTTGAAGCGATAAAGATGTTGTTCTACCGGCGAAACCTAAGAATACCATGAACGGAGCTTGTGAGCAACGAAGAAATTTTAAGGGAAATATGAACTAAAACAAAACTGAAAACGAGGAACAGATTGATTGATAATAATGCTTTTACCAATTAACCCATAGCTGGGGTGAGAAGGGGTGGATTCATATCTTCCTCAAGGTTATTTTCGCGTAAGTGTATACACCAAGCCGAACGGTAATTGGAATTCAGCTGTCCGACTGAAAATTAACCCTAACCCTGAACCTAACCCTAACCCCGCCGAGTGATAATTCCGAGCCATTATCCATTACACGAAAAATGAATCCAAGCTGACAGCACTTGGTATTCCCAAGCGGTCACCCATCTAGGTACTGACCAGGCTTAACGTTGCTTAACTTCAGTGAACGTATGGGAACCAGTGTTTCAAATTGATGTAATAGTAAGCAATTAATGTTTTGGGGCACATACATATAAAGGCTTAAGGGTAGAATCTCTGACTGATAGCAAATCAGTCGGGTTTCGATCCCGGCCTGAGGCAATCAGATGTCTAGCCACACCAATGAAGTAAGTAATGGATAGCGGCTCGGACTGATGAATCGGAGAGCCGAGTTCGAATTCCAGTCGAATCCATTACATTCACTTACGTGCTAATACTCTCGGGAAAGGTATGAATCCTCTTCTTCTCTCCCCACCCCCAGCTATGGGTAAGTAGCAGGACAGACCGGGATGACAATTGGTCTACCGCAGAAAGAAATGGCAACCTGCTGCAGGAAAAATTCTGCCTCGTCAGTTATGTATCGAAAGGTACATGATCGCCTAAGCGTGTATCACCTATGGCACATAACGGACTGAATGAGGTTTTGGAGAATGCCGTATTCATATGGCATACTGGAGGCATGAGAAGCAGGGTGAAACAGGGAGTAAGCTACTTAACGGGTTTGTTTGCATTGGTGGTAGAATAAAGACAAATTGGGATGTAAAGAGTCAAAAGGTCACAAAGGAGAGAAAATTATGGAAAGCCATGATCGTTTACGTCCTGAAGAGACACAACACATTAAAAGAACTTCAATGACGGTAGCCAAACTGTCTTTCTTTAGTAAATATCTAAATAATTGTGCTTCCATAACTTCTTCTCAACATCATATTCGTCCGCCTATTCCTGTTACTTCTGATATGATTCAGATTTCTATTTATAGAAAATTCAGATACAGCTTAGTGGTTAGTCTGTAGAGTATGAGATATTGTGAGAACAGATTTTTTATAAAGCTCGGTAAATAAATAAACAAAATGAAGACAATAATTCGTTATGACCAGTCATCCTATGTCGCAGAGATTATTGTATAATTTCCAAACAGATAAGTCAAATGGAGTCCCTACCAGGATTTATTATCGGTGAGCGTAATCTTAACAGTGCAAATAATGCAGATGGCACTTTGTTGGTGGTAGACACGGTAGTAAAACTACAGGGTCTCCTTGACAAGGTAGTAAAGGAAAGCGAGAAGAAAGGACTAACTATCAATTATATGAAGACAGGATGCATAGCTGTCAGCAGGAGAAAAAAGGCCAATACGCCAACTACGAATTGGAGGTGTCAAGCGCATTGGAACAACAAAATATGCTTTGCAAAACTAAGCTACATTCGATGAAACCGGGAATTTTGTTAGAAACAAAAAATTAATAATAATAAAAAAGAATGCTAAATTGCAATGGGCAATCTCCTCAAAGATGAAGAAGAGACTTGAAGTAACAGAAATATGGTTCTACAGAAGGATGCTAAGGATATCATGGACCGAACATGTGAGCAAAGAAAAGCGTACTGAAACGTTACGTGATCTCTGTCCTCTTGTATAGTGATTGCTGGATAATCTCCTCAAAGATGAAGAAGAGACTTGAAGCAACAGAAATGTGGTTTTAAAGAAAGATGCTGAGAATACCATGGACCGAACATGTGAGCAAAGAAAAGCGTACTGAAACGTTACGTGATCTCTGTCCTCTTGTATAGTGATTGCTGGACAATCTCTTCAAAGATGAAGAAGAGACTTGAAGCAACAGAAATGTGGTTTTACAGAAAGATGCTGAGAATACCATGGACCGAACATGTGAGCAAAGAAATGCGTTCTGAAACGTTACGTGATCTCTGTCCTCTTGTATAGTGATTGCTGGACAATCTCTTCAAAGATGAAGAAGATTGAAGAACAGAAATTGAAAAAGATGCTGAACCATGGACCGAAATGTGGTTTCTCTGTCCTCTTGAAAGTGAATGCTGGACAATCTCTTCAAAGATGACGAACATTAAGCAGCAAAATGGTTTTAAGAAAGATGCTGAGAATACCATGGAAACGTTACTGAAACGTTACGTGATCTCTGTCCTCTTGTATAGTGATTGCTGGATAATCTCCTCAAAGATGAAGAAGAGACTTGAAGCAACAGAAATGTGGTTTTACAGAAAGATGCTGAGAATACCATGGACGAACATGTGAGCAAAAAAAAGGTACTGAAACGTTACGTGATCTCTGTCCTCTTGTATAGTGATTGCTGGACAATCTCTTCAAAGATGAAAAAGAGACTTGAAGCAACAGAAATGTGGTTTTACAGAAAGATGCTGAGAATACCATGGACGAACATGTGAGCAAAGAAAAGTGTACTGAAACGTTACGTGATCTCTGTCCTCTTGTATAGTGATTGCTGGATAATCTCCTCAAAGATGAAGAAGAGACTTGAAGCAACAGAAATGTGGTTTTACAGAAAGATGCTGAGAATACCATGGACGAACATGTGAGCAAAGAAAAGCGTACTGAAACGTTACGTGATCTCTGTCCTCTTGTATAGTGATTGCTGGACAATCTCTTCAAAGATGAAGAAGAGACTTGAAGCAACAGAAATGTGGTTTTACAGAAAGATGCTGAGAATACCATGGACGAAAATGTGAGCAAAGAAAAGTGTACTGAAACGTTACGTGATCTCTGTCCTCTTGTATAGTGATTGCTGGACAATCTCTTCAAAGATGAAGGAGAGACTTGAAGCAACAGAAATGTGGTTTTACAGAAAGATGCTGAGAATACCATGGACCGAACATGTGAGCAAAGAAAAGCGTACTGAAACGTTACATGATCTCTGTCCTCTTGTATAGTGATTGCTGGACAATCTCTTCAAAGATGAAGAAGAGACTTGAAGCAACAGAAATGTGGTTTTACAGAAAGATGCTGAGAATACCATGGACCGAACATGTGAGCAAAGAAAAGCGTACTGAAACGTTACGTGATCTCTGTCCTCTTGTATAGTGATTGCTGGACAATCTCTTCAAAGATGAAGAAGAGACTTGAAGCAACAGAAATGTGGTTTTACAGAAAGATGCTGAGAATACCATGGACGAACATGTGAGCAAAGAAAAGTGTACTGAAACGTTACATGATCTCTGTCTTCTTGTATAGTGATTGCTGGATAATCTCCTCAAAGATGAAGAAGAGACTTGAAGTAACAGAAATAAGGCTCTACAGAAAGATGCTGAGAATACCATGGACCGAACATGTGAGCAAAGAAAAGCGTACTGAAACGTTACGTGATCTCTGTCCTCTTGTATAGTGATTGCTGGACAATCTCTTCAAAGATGAAGAAGAGACTTGAAGTAACAGAAATATGGTTCTACAGAAAGATGCTGAGAATATATATATATATATATATATATATATATATATATATATATATGGAGCATATAAGCAACGAAGAAGTCTTAAGAAAAATGAAAACAAAAACGACAATTTTTAGAATAAGAAAGAGGCAAGTGAAATTTCTGGAACTCATATTGAGGAAAATTTGGAAAATTTTATATTCACAAGACATACCGAAAGCAAAAAAAAAAAAATTAAAAAAATGGTAAGACAGAGCGGGATAGCACGACACCAAGCCCACAAGCTTATCTGAATGGACGTCACGTGAGTGGAATGGACAGCAAAAAGACAGATATTACGAAACGCTAAACAAAACAGGAGTTTGTGGAGAGCCGTAATTGCTCACGTTCTGAAAGGATACGACACATAGAAGATGAACTGTAAAATATGCGGCATTCAGCCGGTGGAAATAGTCCTAGTTCACTGTTTACAAGGCCCAAGAGTCACTCGAGGTAGAAGCTTATAGAATAAGAGGCAGAGGGGTTTATGTGGATATGTGAAGAAGATAACAATTAAACCTGGAATCGAATATCTTAAGATTGTAGCGATCGGGGAAGCACCATCTTGGGGACCGGTTCCACGAAACAGCTGCCATTTGTGAGAAGAAGCAGCTGAAGTGGAACTTACATTTGCCCAATGGAATACAAAGGGAATAAAAGGGGTTCGCTACAATGGGCGTGGCATGCAGGTTCTTAGTTGGGAAGATTTGTTTTTCCTGTTACACCGCTTGGAAGGACCAGGTGTAATATATATTGTCGCTAGTGTTTCTTTATTTTTTAATCATTTCACCCCCCC
Source organism: Acanthosepion pharaonis (assembly GCA_903632075.3). NCBI lineage: Eukaryota > Metazoa > Mollusca > Cephalopoda > Sepiida > Sepiidae > Acanthosepion > Acanthosepion pharaonis. The sequence continues at coordinate 925,597 of CAHIKZ030003164.1, read as the reverse complement.
CCAACAAAGAAAATAATGCCACAGGACGCATGTGGCGACAGGGAGTGAAAGAGAATGTGAAGACGAGGAGACTTTAGTGAGGAGAATTGAGGAAATGACAATAAAGGAACAGGGTTTATGGAAGACAGAAGATGGCGACTGACGTTGCATTTAAATTTAAATTAAGATTGTAGCTGACAGGTAAGCAAAAAATCAGGAGTTCCACAGGTGAGAAGTGAGAGAAAAAAACTGTTAGAATAGAAGTGGCGGTTGCATCTAGCTCGTTCAACAATAAAACGGTGAGACGTAGTTGCCAATCTAGTATCACGCTTAAATTCAGGAATTCGAGGTACTCGGGTAACAAAAAAACAACAAAAAAACAAAAAACAAAACAAAACAAAAACCAAAAAAACATCAGAACAATTGCAATGAAAATATTTGTAGGAAAGACAGAGGGAAGTCACATCACGTTGGTGAGAAAGCGACTGAAGACGAGATGCCATGTTAGAATCGATTACGTTGTATTACGTGTTTGAATTTTATCAAGAATCTTGAGATGTATAGTAGGTGGACCATTCTAGATATGGCAGCAATATTCAACGTACGGAAGAATGATAGATTTATAAATGTGTAAGATGGATTCTGACGATTCTAGCACGATAGAGAGAACCAACATTCCTAGCAGTAGACATAGCAATTGATTCAATATAACCTTCCAATTCATGTTAGTGGAAAAAAGTTGGTGGGAAGAAGCTGATCGAGCGGAACTTACATTTCACCAATGAAATACGAAGGGAATGAGGGTGGTTTCGCTATAATGTGAATGGTATGGAGGGTCCTAGCCATGAAGATTTGTTTTTCCTGTTACACCGTTTAGAAGGACCCGGTGTAATATATATTGTCGCAAGTGTTTCAAATAGGCTAGCTTTACGTCCAAAAACCAACGAATAGGTGCTAGTTTTGGTACGTTAAAATCGAATCCTTGATATAATACATAAGATTGAGCATTAAAAGCCTCTGTGTTCTGCCAGAAGCTAAAGTCACGTGCTGATATTTTGTCTGTTTTCTTTTTTCAAAGTTCTTATAAATAAATCTGTAAATTTAGACGTGGGGTGAAATGGCAGTATTTTCTGAAAAATCCGTCCATTTTGGCCGCTGGATATTTTAAGAATAAGTTGAGTGTGAAATGTCAGAAAACGTTTGCACCGATAATGGACTAAGAATGCGAAAAGGAGAGCAGAGGGAGTTAACTTTAATTTCAGAGCAGACGCCATGATGTCTGTAATGAAGCGAGAACGAGGTCCGATCAAAGTATAGGAGGTTTTTGTGTATACTTGTATTTATACATACAGTTTCGATCTCGTGCTATCTCTCTCTCTCTCACACACACATCTTGTGTTTATGGTATTGACGAGAGAGAGAGAGAGAGAGAGAGAGAGAGAGAGAGAGAGAGAGAGAGAGAAAAAGAGAGAGAGAGAGAGCAAGAGAGCGAGGTAGACAGAGAACGAAAGAAAAATAAAAAACTTAGTATCTTCCAATAATGTATATATTTATCAAGAAATTTGCCTGCACTTGCACAGTAAGATATGGAACGTAACTTATAATTGATACAATAATAGTTAATAAAAATGAACACGCTACCGTCCCGGTCTAAATGCTTGCATTTCTCTGTATCCGTGGAAACAAAAAATAATGAAATGTATGTGCGTTTAAAACTCAGTAAATTTTAAAATAAGTTATTCCCAAATTCGTTTGAAGATGAAAGAAGTTATGCTTTTAATTTAATCATATAATCAAATTTGAAGATTTTACCTTCGGTTTTAGAAACATGGTAATTCCTGTCTAGCGAAGAAACCATATTTTAAGTTAATGTATAATATATATATATATATATATATATATATATATATATCTGTAGACATATATATATATATGCCACATTTTTTTTTTTAAGCGTTTCACCCTAAGCAAGGCGGAAAGCCACTAGGACGCAAGGGGTTACAGAAGATTTGGAACAAGATCAGATAAGAGTGATAGAAGAAAGGATGAGGAGAAGGGTAGTGGATAGATCAAGGCCACTGGAGATACAGAGGCCAGTGAGAGAGAGAGAGAGAGAGAGAGAGGGGGAGAGAGAGAGAGTACCGGGAACCCCTTCCTAAACAAGGAACAAGGCGTAAGCCTCTACTCATGTCCAAGAGAAGGGGGAGGAGTGTTGACCGGGCGGTAGGAAAGCCTACCTACTCCTATTACATATAACACATACAACAACAACAAAAACAGAGGGAACGATGAGAGGGGGAGGTAATTTGCAAAGAGTCCTGGCTGACACTTGCATTTACCCTTTCGCAACATTAAGTTAAGTTTTAACTTAGTATAAGTCCCATTGTCTATTCTAAAAAGAAATTGAAGAAAATAAGGTTATCCGGATTTATTGCCATGTCATAATAAATGCCCCAACATACGTGGCAGCGAGTGTTTTTCCGCTTTCTTCCTCATGATAACAAGTGAATGTACAACTTACCTTAAGTCCAAGCATCGACCTGGTGGGTGGGTGGAGATCAACGGCCAATCCACCGCCCTCACCAAATAGTGGGCTTGGGAGGCATGCCTTCATCTATCTATCTATCTATCTATCTATCTATCTATCTATCTATACAACCCCACATATATATATATCAGCCCACGAAACTCTGGAGTCGGGATGCTGAAGGTAACATCAATCAGGTAAGTGCCAAACTTTTACTTATGTATATGTATATATATATATATATATATATATATATATATATATATATATATATAGGTGTGTGTGTGTGTATGTCTGTGTGTGTGTACAAATACCATCGAAAAGATATGATTCCATTTCTTCTCCCTTCAACTATAGATTAATAGCAGAGCATGCCGGGCTCACTAGATTTGGTTGCAACCAGTCTAGCAGAAAGACGATTTTGAGTTTAAAGAAACTCCACCCGTAAAATTTTACTTACTACGGAATCCATATCAGCAACACCTAGTGTAGTGAAGCTGTGACCCTCAACTATATGGGGGAGCCTACAAGGTTAACATATATACATGGGTTAAACAGCAGCATAGAAACTAGCCTAAGATGACGGCTAGTCTAGAAGAACTACTGTGAAATTGAAATTGGTTGGGTATGGGGTAGCACCTGTACCCTGTTAAAAACAAGCTACAGAAACCATAGCAACATCTAATGTGGTGAAGCCATAGCCCTATACTAAATAGGGGAGTCTGAAGGGTTAACAGCACAAAAGAAGACTGTCACCTAATAATGAAAAGAAAAAAGCGCTTATTTTGCATAAATATTTATTTTTCAATACAATCTCCTTCTCTGTTAATGCATGCAGTAAGGATATAATATAAAAGGCTCAAACACTAATATTCCATGGTTATAATTTATTACATTGGAATCATAATCACGATCAAAATTCATCAAACCTACAAATTAAAAAAAAGAAGCTTTTTTTTAAATTTGTAGGTCTGATGATTTGAATCGTGATTACGATACCAATCTAATAAATTATAACCATGGAATATTAGAATTTTATATATATATATATATATATATATATATATATATATATATATATATATATATATATATATATATATATATAAAAAAGTGTATATAAATATATATATATATATAATTATTTATATATTATATGCGCGGTACTTATTAGAAAGCGCTCAATATCAGAGATAGAACTAACATATTTGGTTGGATAGATGTGAGTTTTGTGACCTGGGTTTCACGCTTTAGCGATCGTCAGACAAACTGTCTGACGATCGCTAAAGCGTGAAACCTAGGTTACAAACTCACATCTATCCAACTATATATATATATATATATATATATATATATATATACAGAGAGGGAGAGAGTGTGTGTGTGAGTGAGTGTGTGTGCGCATGTGTGTGTGTGTGTGTGCGTTGTAAGTAACTTTTATTAACTTGTAGGAATTTTACTTATCACGAAAACGTTTATACGTTAATATGTGCATTTATATTTCGCGCAATTCCTTGCCTTGCCCTGAGACGCCATTATTGTATGACACCCTACCACTTCAGTTCTGTCTATTAGCTTTACTTCACTTCCTAATTTCCATTTGACGAGTTCACAAAACGCTTAACTTCTGACAAAGCCTGAACGTTCCTGCCAGCGTGTCACCAGGAAAAATAGAATAGACTTATTTTACGCCATCGCCTGATAACATCCAATGTGATTGCAGTATAAGTGTTGCTGAGAGACAATACGAGAAGGTATGGCCTCTTGAGGAAAAATTATATTTCTAGCTAAGATATTTGGTCAGACATTTGTATGTACAATTCGTACGAAAAATATCTCAAAACACTTAATAGGCGGTTATCCTCTAAATTGTTCTTTTACGTACTGGGTCCCTGTAGAATGCGGGCCATCATGGCTCTTTACAGCCTCCTATCCTTTGTAGACTTTAGCAACGTCTATTCCTTTGTCAAGGCTACCATCCGTTCGTTCCGTTATCCAAGGTCTTCAGGTAGATGGCTCGCTGCTTCCCCGTCTCACCTTTACCTTTTATAAGTCCTGTAAGTGTCAAAATCTCGAAGTTTTCCTTTCTCATAATGCTTCCAAGAAATTTCATCGGTCTCTTTCTGATTCTAAATATAAATATTCCTTTTTGTTCTTATTATTCTTAAGACTTTTTCTTTATTTACACACTCCGTCCATGGAATTCTCAGCATCCTTCTGTAGAACTGTATCTCTCTTACCTCAAGTCTCGTCTTCATCTGTCAGGAGATTATTCATCATTCACAGCAAAAATTGCAATATGAGCACTGGTTAAAAATGATTGCTGAAGATATTATGTTTATAATAACCCAGAAATTAATACACAGATGTCCTCAAAGACACATGTCATAGTGAATAAAGGCGTTTGTTAGATCCACTGACAGGGCTCAAAGAGTGTGAGTTCAATACCCGGTTAAGGCAGTGGAGAACTTTCAGAGGGAAATTAATAGGAGATAACTGACATCCAATAAACATGGCACGTGGAACTAGAACAGTCTACCCCAGTGAGTGAAATAAAGAGTTCAGTTCGACATTCCAACTACCCTTAGAAGGCTGGAGTGTACAACGACCGAAACGTTGTAATAAATATGGTGACAAAGATGAGGACAATAGTCCGAATAATGTACATAGTATAATAGTGAGCTCGAGTAAATGGGTGTTTAGGGGAAATAACAAAAAAGACAATCTTTTTTATTGCTACATAGTTCAGGACATTGTGGAGACCCATGGTCGCCTACGACCTGAGTGAACACGGCACATAAATAAGATGTGTTTGATGTTGGCATCTCTAATTCATAGTTCGTATCTTGGCCTTTTTCTCTTTCTGACAATCGTATATTCTGTCTTCATGTAATTGATAGTCCTTTCTTCTCGCTTTCCTTTATTACCTTGTCTAAGAGGTCCTGTAGTTATACTTCTGTGCCTGGTATCAACACAGTGACATCTGCATAAATCATGTTGTTAAGACTGTGCCCACCGATAGCAAATCCTGGCAGGGCCTCCGGTTCTCTTATCAGTTAGGAAATTGTACAATATTCTCTGCTCTAGAGGAGGATTAATCATGAACGAATTATTTTCTTTATTTTGTTTATCTATATACTGATCTTTATAAAAACCTGATCTCTCCTTTTTACAGAACTTTGCTTAACCACTAAGCTGTATCTGTTTTGTTTTTTTATATATATAACTAGAAATCTGAGTCACATTAGAAAAATTAACAAGAATAATGGGACGAATATGATTTTGAAAAACGGTATCGGAAGTAAAGTTATTTAGACATTTTAATATTTGTTAAAGAAAGCCAGTTTGACTATCGCCTTTGAAGTTAATTTAATGTGTTGTGTCCCTTCAGGACGTAAGCGATCATGGATTTTGACTTTTTATTTATTCACATTTATCTTTGTTCTGTCACCTATGAACACAAACTCCTTAAGTAGCCACTCACTGTTTCACTTTGCTTCTCTTGCCTCCAGTATGTCACATAAATATGACATTTCCAAAACCTCATTATGTGTACAAAAATATTCAACGCTCTCTTCATAATTATAATCACCTGGTTTCTCTCTATCTGTAAAGAGATTGGCCAGCATTTACTGTCACACAAGAGAATTGAGAATTGCCTGACAGTTCAACATTCCTCGTTTCAGACAAAATTTCCGTTCGCCAAATATAATTTTGTAATTATTAGTATACTAGGCACGAACCATTCTTTTCGTTTTAGATATTAATTTCCGTTTTTACGATTGTATGGGTGACGTTACTCTGCAGTATCTCCCTTCATTAGCCCGATAATATGCAGCTGATAATGTGACAATGTAAGAATTCTAATTTGAAGAGAGAAAAAAAAGGCTTAAATTAAATCGAAAGTTCACACAAAAGCGTCATAGATAGATTGAAGGATATACCGAAAACAAAAGAGAATATACTTTTATTTTTTTCCTCATTTCGTAAATGAAGGGCTTCGCAAGAAGATGACGCTGAAATCCACTTGGGCATTTCGTTAAAGTGAAGCCCAAGAAAGAGGGAGTGCCGTGACATTCGCAAATCGAGCAAGGCTAGCATTTCTGAACCGAGATCGCCAAGCTAGTCGCAGATAATAATTTTATGGCTATAATTAGAAGAAAAAGAGAGTAATGAAATGGTTCCATGTCGCTTGCTGATAGGGGCGGAGGGTGTGCGTATCGCTAAAGAACTAAGATCTCGTTGGACAAAATGCAGAATTCGAATGACGAAGAATTCAGTCAATTGGTAACATAACAGTTTGGGCAAGCCTCTCTCGAAGACAAGATAAGAATTGTAATTATCTAAGATGACAAATCTGGAAAATATCAAATATTTTTCATGACAAAGGACATTTCCAATGATGGGAAGATGGGACAGGTGAATTTTAATTAACGAACGCGTGCTTATCATGCTACCCAATCGAAGGATCCTGATTGGTGAATGAGAGAGTGAGAGAGAGAGAGGGAGAGAGAGAGAGAGAGAGAGGGAGGGGGGGAAGAAACCATGCCCATTGAGAAGTGTTGGTATAAGGTACAAATAAGAGAAGGGGAGAGTAAGTGTGGCAGGTCGACGCCCTGCTATCACTACTCTCCGGAGGAGGGGTTTCCCAAATTTTGACATGCAAATTGCTTCCCAGGACACTATCAGCAGAGAGTTCTGATTGGATATTTGGAAAATCCTGAAACCCACGATCAACTCGGAGCCCATCCCGATGTTGCGCGTGGGTCCACAAAAGCGTTAGATCGAGGAGAAATGAGAGTAGCAGTTGAAGCAGAGACGCGCTTCCATTACAACAGGATAAGACGATCGCTCCGCCGATCCCGATGTGGCTTGCTGCCACAGAAAACTCTCAACCTTGTTCCAGACTATTAAATAAATTGAGCAGAGTGCCCTAACGAAATTGGAAAGTGGAAGAACTGGAAGTCTCTATATAACGACAACAAGAGAGGGAGATAGTGGGGGGGGGGCGAGTGCTTCGTCTGCATTCCGCAATTTGCTGTCTGAGGAAGTCTCTGACTTAAAGTTTGAAACCTCGACTTCGACTTTGAAACGAAGAACAAAGTCTTACGAAATTAGACTACGAGGGAATGGCCCTTAGCTTGCATGCATGTAGATTTTTCAGTATCTGTCTATATTTTTCAGATGAGGTGTAATGTACACTATTTACATTATTCGGACTATTGTCCTCATCTTTGTTGCCATATTTATTACAACGTTTCGGCCGAAAAGTTGTGATAAATATGCCCCAAGGACACATGGCACAGTGGATGAAGGCGTTAGTTAGATCCAGTGTCAGGACCCAAAGAGTGTGAGTTCAATACCTGGTTAAGACAGTTAAGAACTTGCAGAGGGAATTAACAAGAGATAACTGATAACTGACATCCATTAGACATGGCACGTGGAACTAGAACAGTCTATCCCAACGAGCGAAATAAAGACGCATGGCACAGTGGATAAAGGCGTTAGTTAGATCAAAGAGTGTGAGTGAAATAAAGGTTTCAGTTCGACATTCCAACTACCTGTAGAAGGCCGGAGCGTACAACGGCCGAAACATTGTGATAAATATGTCAACAAAGATGAGGACAATAGACCGAATAATGTAAATTGTGTTGTAAATTCTTATACGAAAAAGTGTTCCTGTACAAACCTCAATTATATAAACCTTGTTGATCTACACAACTTTCTTTTTTTTTTGTCTTATAACATCGTCCCGCCCGAACGACACCAATCCAGCAATATCTGGCGACGATTCGATCCTTGCCTGCCTTGTGTTCAAAACAAACATAACGTGGGACAGGGAGAGGTTTGGATCGAAGTGACTAACTCCACGATTAACCGCAGAATTCGGTCACGGACATACCAGTGACTGAGGACGGGACGGCGTTGTCATGTAGCGCAGGGGTTAGGACGTCCCACAGCGTTATGATAAGGCTACGAACTCATAATCCTGCTACATATTTCTAGATTCTTAATAAAATCCTAAGTAGAATCTGCAATATTATTGATCCTGACCTGGCATTTCTGTTTCAGTCACTTTCCTACCGCCGTAATGCAGCTGCCCTTCGACCTTTTTCTTGTTAATTGTTCTAATGAATTTTCCTCTGTGGTAGGTAGACTCCATGAATTTAAGCGCAGTACTAGACTGGCAGCAAGATCTCTTCATTTTATAAAAGAAATGGCTAGATGTAACCGTAAGTTCTATGTCAACAGTTTCTTCTATAGTTCTTATCTCCATCTTTCTTTCTCTTTCTTTCTTTGTCTCTCTTTCTAGATTTTCCTTCTCTCTCTAGGTTTTCTTTCTCTCACTCTCTCCTCTGTTATCCTCCACTTTCCATCTCCCTCTTTTATCTTCCTCTTCACTACATTGGAAGCAAGAGCTCATCATTTTACAGTCGAAATGGTTAGATGTAACCGTAAGTTCTATGCTGACAGTTTCTTCTGTTGCCCTTCAGACTTGTGAAACCCTCTTCCAGCTTCTTGCTTTCCAATCAACTTTGATCTTCAATAGCGTAAATGTGATGTCAACCCGTATCTTCTGTTTTCTTCATTTTTCTTCTTTTATTGTTCCTGCTCGTTAATAATGTTCTCTTTTGTTGTTCATGATGACAGTCGTCTTCGAGTATAGAATCCAGAGGTTAGCAGTGAATATTTCGAAGACAGTAGGAAAGCGTTGTTCAGATTATCAGTGGATATTTTGGTAAAAGTAGCAGAGCGTAGTTCGTCCTTCTGTTTCTCTTCGACTGGACATTCGGGTAGAGTAGACAAAATGGCCGCCTTTATACACGACGGATTGAATGTTCTACGTCTTCTGATTGGTTAACCTTCTATTGGTGGACTATAAAGTGGGTCAAGTCATTTGGGTTGGCTCACTAGTTACATATATACACAGAAAACTGCAACATCTTTTTCTTATATTCCTTTGCACTCGGTAACCCCCTGCGTCGCAGTGGTTTTATTGTTTTACTGTTAGTTAAATGATAAAAAAAAAATGTCAATTCAGTAGAGTCAGTATCCGGAGTTAATAAAGTAATCCCGATTAAGGATTTATTCATCATCTTCTATGTGCTGCGTCTCTTCAGGTCAAAGGGTGACCATGTCTTTCCATAATTTTCTATCCTCTGTAGCTCTTAATTATTTTTTATCTTTTCGTTATTTCTCCTAACCCAAGGCAGCCATCAACTTTATTACAATTCCATCTTATCCTGCTGCTTTGCTCCTGTTCAATTTGGCCAGTGCTGATTTCACTTCAGATTTGAATATTTCTGGTACTTCGATATTTCTGTGTATTGCGTATTTTCCTGTTTCGTTGTGGAAGAGATCTTCGATGTATTAATTCCATCTTTGATATATTTTTTGTTTCTTTATTAACAGCGTTCCCACTTTTGATTCTAGGCATGCTGTCGATAAGCACATCTGTTGTTCTCTTATTTCCCTAACCTTTTATGTTTAGCTGCATTATAAATGATATTCATTATTTCTACTCTTCCGTACTTTGTGCTGTCGATGCATATACAACTACGATGGATGCAGTTTTTCCTTAAGTTTAATTACAAGAATTCTGTCAGAATTCGGCCGAAACGTTGTGATAAATATGCCTCAAGGACACATGGCACAGTGGATAAAGGCGTTAGTTAGATCCAGTGACAGGACCCAAAGTGTGTGAGTTCAATACCTGGTTAAGGCAGTTGAGAACTTGGAGAGGGGAATTAACAGGAGATAACTGATAACGGACATTCATTAGACATAGCACGTGGAACTAGAACAATCTACCCCAGTGAGAGAAATAAAGGGTTCAGTTCGACATTCTAACCACCTGAAGAAAGAGTATCCCAGAATACATTTCTTCATGTCTTGGTCTAATATGATTGCTAATCTTCCCTCATTTCTTTTTCTCTCCGCTTGCATATATGATCCTGTGTTTGTTGCTGTAAGGTGGACAATATCGTTACTAGCTTCGTTTTTAGAAAGAACTCTTAAAGACTTTCAAAGGATGAAACGAATAACAGGATTTTTTGCACATTTTGTCATTCCATTGCTTGCTATTAGTCTTCCAAATTCTGAATGTTATATTTTGCATTAACCATGGAATTTCCTTAATTCTGTTCCTCAGTCAGCGGGGATCATGGCATTAATATCATGATCATGATATTAAGTGCATTCCTTGGTAGTACCCAAGAAATACAATCTTGCATCAAATTTAACATCTGACATCTTCATTAAATAACGAATTTTATTTACGTAGAACATTTTATAGATATAGATAGGCTATTTGCCGTGAACTGTGCTTGAAAGCGAATCTCCGTAATTATTAATTCCTATTGGGTTGTGTAAATGTATATGAGAAACAATTTTAAGATATATGCTTTTCCAAGAGTATCAACTCAAAATGGTTACCGCTAGCGATGTGATTTGAAAACGTAGCGTTAATACAAAAAATAATATCTTATTTTTAAGATTTATCTCTTCTTCGTATTAACATAAACTGTAAAAAACAGTCAGCTTGCTTTGTCGTTGATGCACTGGGAAAAGAACCTTCACTAAGGCGATGCATGAGCTTATCCAAAGCTAATCATAGTTCACCTTACAAACCTCTCTGCGAATCGAATAACTTCCATTCATTCTTATATATCGACTTTGGAAATAATAAAAAAGAAAGCTTAACATTATATTTAAGGAGTTACGTAAATAAATCTTAAACAAGTAAAGAAAAGCGAGAAAAAGACTATTAACAGTAAGAAAAAAAAAACGCATGGTCGTCAGCAAAAGGGACAACCCAAGATGTGAACTACATAATGGGGACGTCAAAATAAAGCATGCGTAGATATTTAACTATTTGGGAAGTGTAGCAACAGACGACGGAAAATGTGGTATAGAGATCCGATGACGCATAGGAATAGGGAAAGTGGCCTCCAGAAACTAAGTAAAGTATTAAGAGATAGGAAAATTAGCGTGAAAAATGTGCCTATATGGCAATGAATGCTGGACAATCTCTACACAGATGAAGGAGAGACTCTAAACGACAGAGAATCGACGAATACTGAGAATAACATGATCCGAACATACGTTCAATGAGGAAGTATTAAAGAAAACAGAAACTACAAAGAAATTTCTGGCACTCGTATTGAGGAAAAAGGTTTGGAGAATTTAACACTAACAGGGCACACTGGAGGCAACGGCAGCACGAGCAACAGCGAGCTAAAGTCAAAGAAGAATAGTAAGGAGTCAAAATTTGCTTAGAGCAAAAAGGGAAAGGAAGTTGTGAGGAGCCATTATCGCACACGTTCTGAATGGACATTGAATATAAAAAATCGTATTAAATTGTAAGCGTTCTGAAAGCAAAGGGAATATTTGTCGTAGATTATTCCACAACGCAGAGAACAAATCACTGTAAGTTCAGACTCGAATATCGGGGGCAGAAAGAAATGCCGAAAACTCGATTCGCAGGTACTATCTCACAAATCCCAATGCCCAAAACTAGTCAGAAAAATAACCCACTCTCCGACGAACGCGGTAGCCAAAATACACAAATTTTCTCTCCGATTCTAGAACACCGACTGCTTTTATCGGCCGAGCATTTTTTCCATTCGTCGACAACTGGGAGAGGACGCCCAATTTTTGCATATCAACATACTTTTACAGCGACTCCTTCGACGGACTTGGTTTTAATTTATATATTCCGTCTTCAGCATGTCATGTGGAACACGTGCCCTTTTCTTTGGTAAGTAATTTTCTTTTTCGCCACATTTTCCCTCGTAGGATACACGCGACGAGCTGTCGCTTGGTTTGATGAGGTAAGTCACCGTTTTCTTCGCTATATAAATCAAATAATAAAGACATTTTTCCGATACCCCAACAAATCGAAAAGCAATATTTTTGGAAAGAAGTGCTGCCTAATGATGACTTTCGAAGACTAACGGTCTACTCGGCTCAAATCTTCTTTGACATGCCATGTTCCTTCAGGACGTCGGCAATAACGGTCCTCCACAAGTTCCCGTTTTTTCGGATGTGCGGATGATATAGCGGCTCGGGATAAGAAAATGGAGATCCGAGTTCGAATTCCAATAGAGTTCCTTACATTAACTTACGCGTAAACACCCTTGACAAATTATGAATCGCTCTCTTATTTCCCCCAGCTAAAGACTAAATGGTAGGACTTGTATCTGGAAAGAACATTGCCATTCCCAAAAGAATTGTTAATGCAACTCACCAAAAAAATCTTACAATCCAAAAATTGTTTCGGTTTTAAAGGGTTGATAAACCGTAAAGAATCTGTTTTTGTCACGCAGTAACTTTTGGCTCTTTATCATCTATTTTTGTCTTTTTTTCTGTCATCTGTTCTCACAAACTCCTTAGGCTATTCATTATTTCAATTTCTTCTCTTGCCTTCAAAGGACCCTTCTTTTATATGCCATCTTCTTTCAGGACATGGACGTTTTTTGTTACTCTTTTAACTCATTACCAATTGTTTTTGTCCTTGTTCTGTCATCCATTCTGACAAACTCATTAAGTTTTCATCGTTTCCCGTTTCTTTTGCTTTCGGCAAGTCCTGTGAGTTTTAAAATCTCCTAGCCTCCTTTTTTTATTATGCGTCCCGTAAATTTCATCTGGTATTCCTGGTAAGTTTCCTTGTAAAAAAGACCGAGTTTTTCTTTGTGTTTACTTTTTTTTTTTTTGCAAGATTTTATGCATTATCGACCAAGAAAAAAAATTAAAACAGAAAAAGTTGTCCTTAATTTTTCTTTTCACTTTTTCTAAATTAACCAATGTTAGATTTTTTATTTTCACGTCAAAGGGAGCCACCATTATTGTCTGAGATTAAAAAAAATCCTTCACTTTTTGTTTAGGATATGATGAATTTTGTAAACGAAAAGGTCACTTGTACTCAGAATCAGAAAGAGTTGTATTTTCCAAGACAAATATTAAAGAAAGAAGGCATAGGGAATTTAACAGATTGGACATAATGAGGGCAAGAAAGAAACGTCACACAATCTATTCAACAAGTTGGTGCAAAGGAGATTGGGAAGGATGGTGAAATGACAAGACTTACTAAAGGCTACAAAGGATAGGAAGTTGTGGAGATCCATCTTCTCCAGGGGAGACATATCTCACAAAAGAATGAAATACATATTTATAAATAAAGAAAAATGGAATAAGTAAAAAAAAAAATGCATTCATCAGGGGCCACGTTCTGATAGACTTGATATTTGGCAACCATGACTGCAACGGGTACATTTATGAGGCCAAAGTTCGACCGAACTTGTTACGTTCACTAATCTCACAAATAACCTTAGATAAGTTGTGAATTCATCTCTTCTTCAAACCACTCACCTATGGGTTAAATATCAGGGAAAAATATTTAACCTGAGCTGGCAACCGGTTAGGAGAACAACAACTCTGAATCAAAAAATCTAAATCTGCTTATATCTATCTATCTATCTATCTATCTATCTATCTATCTATTTAAATCTGTTTATATCTATCTATCTATCTATCTATCTATCTATTAGTATATTCTATTTAACTGTCCCGTATTTTTTGTAGTAAGGATGATACAGTCATCCTTACAATAGGTTCCCCAAAATGAAAATTACTTATGACTTCAACTAATCTATCTATCTATCTATCTATCTATCTATCTATCTATCTATCTATCTATTAGTGTTCTCGGTTTAACTGTCTAATATGATTTGTCATCAGGATGATACATTCATTATTACAACTGGTCTCCAAAAATGGAAATTACTTATGACTCAACCTAATAATTTCTGATATTAAAACACCCTAAACACACAAACAAAAAACAAATACAGACAAAGACAAAAAAAATAACCACCCTCGCCAAAAAAAAAAAAAACAAACAAAAAAACAAAAAAGAAAACGAAAAAAAAAACAAACAAACAAAAAATACAGAACATATGATTTACAAGTTACCATTCGCTTTTACATTTCATATGAGCTTACTGTTTCTCGGTTTTATGCTATGCCGTTTGCTTTTCTTACGAAATTAGCATGTTATTTTCGCTTGAAGTGAATCATGTGCGTTATTTCCGTTTTGCATTCTGGGTAATATGTCACCAATAATAGGCAAACGTAAACACCTTAAGGGAAGATAATTCGACAATCCTGTACACACCTTCATAAAACACAAGCACATGAGATGGACAATAGAGTTTTCGTCTCTGTGAACCCTGACGACTTTGATAATCAGTCTTTGGCTGCAGGTCGATGAGGCTCGTTGCAGCTCATTTTTACCTGGTTCAAATGAAACCAATAAGCAAACTCAGAATTTAATGAAATAAAAGTAGATGTAGTGAGTTAACATACACGGGCATTCACACACATATTTTTTCTAATCGAGTTCACACGCCAAGCAAAGCAGCAAAGCCACCGAGACGCAAAGGAGGGGTGATACTTGGTGAGGAAGAGTTGCTAAGGAGAAAGAACAAAAGAAGAGAAATCAGGAGGAGATTAGATAGTGATTGGTATTGCATTTAAATTCTTTGAAGATTAAAGTTGGCTGGAAAGCATAGAGCCAGAAGGGAGTTCAAAAAGTTAGAAGTCTGAGAAAAGAAACTGTTAGCATAGAACTTACAGTTGCATCTATCCAACACAACGATAAATTGATAAGACCATGTCGCTAGTCTAGTACTGCGCTTAAAGTCAAAGAGTCAAGGCACCATAGTAAAGAGATCATCTGAACAGTTACCATGAAAGTATTTATGGAATAGGCACATGAAAGCAACCTTATTAGAAAAGATATTTGAAGTATTCTTACATATTATATAAGTACTTATATAAGTATTTTTACATATTATAAAGTATTATATAAATATTCTTGCCACCAGTCGGTATTACTGATCATTGATTCAAATATGAACTGTATACACATCATCATTTCAATTTTAAAAATATAAGAAACCATTAGCTTAAACGATAGAGAGCAAAAGAAAGAAAAAGTGTGTGTGCACATACACATGCATATACTCACACACACACGCACACACACACGCACACACACACACACACACACACACATATATATATATATATATATATATATATATATATATATATATATACTCGCGAGTTTCATTAAAAATGACTGGGATGGTACTGCGGAATTTCCACAATCGAGAAGTGTGAGAAAAGAAACTGTTAACCATGAATTTACGGCTACATCTAGCCAGCTCAACTGTAAATTTGTGAAGCCTCTTCACCAGTCATGTCCTGCGCTTATATTCGAAGAGTTTAGTCACCACAGCAAAGAACTCATCCGAACAATTCCTTGAAAGTATTTATAGAAAAAAAACCCCCAAAAACAAAAAAACAATGGGAGACAACTTTACGTTGGTGTGAAAATGACTGAAGCCGAGATACCAGCTCGGAGCCAATAATATTTGTGATTCTTCTTTGGATTTTATCAAGGAGCACTAGATAGATAGATAGCAGGAACATCAGATCATATGTGACAGCAATATTCTAAGCATGGACGAATGGTAGATAAATATGTGAGATAGGCTCTAATAGGCATTTACATGCTGGTCAGAACATGCACATAGCAGTAGGATTTGGGCGTTTGCAGATTCTTACATTCAGATTGGTCGCAGGAGCATTCAATTGCGGTCCGTCTCCCTGCTGCAGCAGTGGAGATGTAGGGCTCTTGGCCTTTTCTTCGCCCCCAAGAAGAGCAAAAAAAAAAAAAAAAAAATACCCGCCCATCTGTTCCTCCCTTCTGATACCGCATAGGAATAGACGAATGAAAGCAAAACTTTCATTGTTCTGTACTTTAGAAAACATTCACTAAATGTAAAAAAAAATTGTATACTGTTTTTTAGTACCCAATACAATATATGTTATATTTGGTATATGTCTGGACTTTATCATTCTTACTTACATTATTTACATTATTCGGACTGTTATCCTCATCTTCATTGCCATATTTACAACGTTTCAGCCGACCAAGCATAGAAATGAATACAATATGGAAATCAGTAATAAGGAGTGTCAGACAAAAAGCACCGAATAACAACAAAAAATTGCAATATAATCTCTGGTAAAAAATGCAATAATAATAACAGAAAAATTGCAATATGAGCACTAGTAAAAATAGTTTCTCTGACATTAGGTTTACAAGTCCCATAAATTAATACACAAATGTCCTAAAGTGGATAAAGGCGTTAGTTAGATACAATGACTAGACCCTAAGAGTTGTGAGTTCAATACCAGAACACAGCAGTGGGGAATCAAAACTTTGCGAGTTGAGTTAAAGGGAAACAACTGGGATATCCGGAAGAGGCATGGCACGTGAAACTAGAATAATCTACCCCGGTGGACGAAATAAAGAATTCGGTTCGAAATTCCAATTAACTGAGGAAGGTCGGAACGTACAGCGGCCGAAATGCTGTGAATATGGCAATGAAGATAAGGATTACAGTCCGAATAATGTAAATAATATAAGTAATCATAATACCTTATCTCAGAGATGTAGACATATATTTACTCATTCTTTTCTCATACTCCCCAAAAGAAGAAATATACACAGAAAATACTTCCAAGGACTCTAATATCTTTATTATTACCTTCCATAATGATAAGAGAAACGCATACAAAATATACATCCGTATAAAAGATAATGACATTATTATTATTATTATTATTATTTATAATAATAATAATAATAATAATAATGATGATGGCAATAAACTAGATAAAACACACATATAACACTATCTACTAACTCTTTATTATTTACTATCCAAAACAATTTATCCAATCTTAACAATATTGAAATAATTACAATTACATTCAAAACTATTACGGATATGATCAGAACCAATAATAATAATAATAATAATAATAATAATTCTGAAGCAGGTTTATATAAAATAAATGGCTACAACTGCTCCGCACAATACATTGGGGAAACTTGCAGAAATTTAACAAAAAAAGTTTGTATGAAGGCACTTATACAAAAAAAAATATCAAATTCATTAGGCATACATAGAAATAAATTCAACCACAAGTTTAATCTAAGGAATTCCACACGTATTAAGCAATTAAGAGTTGGTTCCACGCTCCTCAAAACTTCCTGATCAGAGGCCTTGCTGCCGGATGTAGTTTATCGTCATACCCAAGATGCGTCCAAACAAATATATAGACGTTCAGGTTTCCTATTTTAACTGACTTAAGCACTGTTTAAATAGATTCTTTCAGGAATAAAAGTTGATTCTAAAATCAGACATTTTCCAAACAACCTAATAAATATTACATTTTTTCTTAGATTTTGACTAAACTCCTAATTATACCAAACCATATTTTTTTTAGAAAATTTTCATTATTCATTATTGATTAGTTTTGTTTTGAAATTTGACACATATGTAACCAAAGATGGAATTAACGCTTAACATATTTATTAAAAAGAGCGTAAAATAGAGAAAAAGAAAAAAAGTACAACCACTCTAAATGGTAATTGTCCTGGGAAAGACGATAAACTACGTTCAACAGCAAGGCCTCTGATCAGGAGGTTTTGAGGAGCGTGGAACTACCTCTTAGTTGCTGGTGTTACCAGGTCCACCCTGATCCGGGCTGGTAGCACCTGTTAGGGTCACAGCTATGGACAAATACTTACCCACCCACAAAAAAGGTCAAAACACTATGATATTATAAAAAAAGGTTTTAATACCAGCAATACTTTTTTGAAAAATTATTACCAGCAATACATTTTTAAAGAAAAAAATTACCATTATTACCAGCAGTACATTTTTTAAAAAGAAAAATATTACCAGCAATACATTTTGGAAAAAATATTACCAGCAATACTTTTGCGCAAAAAATATTACTAGCAATACATTTTTGAAAAAAAAATATTACCAGCGATACATTTTTTGAAAAAATATTACCAACAATACATTTTTTGAAAAAATATTACCGACAATACTTTTGCGCAGAAAATATTACTAGCAGTACATTTTTTGAAAAAAAATATTACCAGCAATACATTTTTTTGAAAAAATATTACCAGCAATACATTTTTTGAAAAAAAATATTACCAGCAATACATTTTTTAAAAATATTACCAGCAATACTTTTGCGCAGAAAATATTACTAGCAATACATTTTTTGAAAAAACATTTACCAGCAATACATTTTTTGAAAAAAATATTACCAGCAATACATTTTTGAAAAAAAAAATATAACCATCAATAAAAATCTTGTCGGCATTAAATAACCCATTGAGATGTTGATATGCCGTAAAACAAACCAAATCAAACCAAACCGAACCAAACCTAAATGGTAATACGGAAGGTTGATTTGTTTTTATGACTTTGTGGGTTATTTAAAGCCAAAACATATTTCGGGTTATAGGAGGTTGTCTACCAGTACCCGACGTTTCGAAGCGGTTCCCCATCAGAATAGTGACCGGGGTCGACGCTGATTAACTTCTGCGATCGAACGAGAACCGGTGATCCGAAAAAGAAAAAATATATATTTAGAAAAATAAAATTTACAAACAATTATTTGTAAAAGCCTGACCGATTCTCGCTCTTCTTTCATTAGAGGAAATAAAATAGCCGTGCAAAGATGGCGAAGAAATGGGAGTAGCTGAGGATATGAAATGCATTGAATTGGGGTGGCACTCCCAGCGTGTGAAACCTTTAGAAATTGCCTGAAAACCACACCACGGGTTGACCGAAAACTTCTGAGCGTAATTGCGTAGACAGAGCTCTTCAAAAGCCGTTGATGGTTGCGCTAGCACGAAGTTACAAGTAATCGTGACCGAGGGGTTGAGCGTCCTGGCTTTGTTCAAAATGCTGATCAAACAAGATTAGGCAGTCTCTTCCAGCAACTGTAACTAAGTCTCGTCCAATATAATTGCAGCATAAACCACAAGTTACCTCCGTGTGTGCTCAACAAACACAAACGTGCCTTATCATGCGTCTACAACCGGGATTAACTAGCCGACATATCTAACAGTGTGCTTGCCCCCCCCACCCCCAAAAAAAACGAGGAGCTCGCCATTGTCAGCATGTATATATTTGTATTACAAACTGAATATATTGACAACCAGACAACCACTATTTTAGTTTATACAAAAGAGGTGGTTTAGATTTAATGAAAATGGTTTCCCAATTTTCAGATGGAAACCTGAATGCGATCTACCAACATAAAAAAAAAACAAAACATGCCATTGTGATAAGCCAAAGTGCATTAACAAGATGTCAGGAACGTAACGAAGTCGGAAATCGAACTCAGATCGCATATTTTGCTTTTCGATTCGATCACCGTTTCACGACACGTACATCCATATTCTTACTTGTTATGTGCCATCTCTTTTCAGGTATGTCACACGTTGCTTTCCCTTGTCTCTCTTTCCCTCTATTCGACCCGTGAGTATCAAATTCTCCAGGCCCTCCTTCATCATCATGTGTCCCAGAAACTTCAGCTGCCTCTTCCTGATGTTAAGTATATGCTCCCTCCTTGTTTGCCACCTCTCTAAGACCTCATCGTTGTTCACATGCTCGGTCCATGATATCCTTAGCATCCTTCTGTAGAACCACATCTCTGTCGCCTTGAGTCTCTTTTTCATCTTTAAGGATATTGTCCAACATTCGCTGCCGTAAAGAAGGACAGATGTCACGTAACAGCTCAGTATTCTTTTTTTTTTTCTTTATTTTCAAAGAAATCTTCCTGCCTCGCAATACTCTGCCCAGCTTTTAGAATATGTTGTTGGCCATCCTAATACGTCTACGGATCTCAGTGTCGCACTTACCGTCCTCTGTTAAGACACTTCCCAGATATTCAAACTCCTGTGTCTAATTGATTCTAGTGTTCCCGACCTGCATTTCAGGCTCGTCATCTTACTGATGACATTTATATAGTGGGTGATATTACAAGGTTTACCATGATGTTCAGATTGTACAACGCCGTAGAGCCACACGAGGTAGAGTGTTACAGAGTAAGAGACACTAACCCAAAGAAGTACGTAATGCAACCAAGTCCGAAGGGGCTACCGGAAGTGGAAAAGAGGGAAAAGGCTCTAGAAGGAACCGGAAACACAAGACTCTACTTTTGTTCAAAAGACCCGGGTAGAGCCGTATGTTTATTTATTAAGCTTAACAGCTAGAGTAAAAGGGAATCTAATGAGGATTGAACCTGCTACTGTGCTACCTAAAACTCTACGGCTGGAGCCTTTCCATATGTCATGCTGTACTGGAAATGATGACGCTATATTTTCCTGAAACCTTTCCCTACTTTTCATATTTATTATGATTAGCATTTGTTAAGCAAATTTCACTAATTTGTAGCTGTTTTATTCCAAGAATTCTATGTGAATTTTATAAAATGAATTCAATTATTTCCATATGACATCTAAATAAAGGCGTACATACGACTTGGTGATAAAGCTGCAAGTTTATTGGAACAGTAGTAAAAAATTAAACAATAACATGGATAATTCAATAAGAATTATAATTTTAACAACATTTGGATTAAAACCATATTAATTGAGCGAATAATAATAATAATAATAATAGGTGAAAGAGGAGGAAGAGGATGAGGAGAAGAAGAAGGAGGAGACGCTCAAAATGTAACAAAAGAATTAAATCAAAGAATTCGTGTAACGGGCAAACTGTAATTTTTCATTTATAATTGCTGTAAACAATATGCGTGTACACAGGTATGTACATACATGTACACGTATTCATACGTAATTATCTATTATTATTAATAATAATAATGATAATAATAATTATATCGCAAATCTCAAAAATGTGGCACATGAGGACATCAATAATTCCAGTTGTAGTTGGAGCACTCGGATTGATTGGAAAACGATCCGATAGACTCATTAGAAGTGATCCCTGCTAGCCCGTGCTTTAAAGAAATACAAAAAATTGTACTCACAAGTGCAGCACACACAGTATGAAGAGCTTTATCTAAAATCTAAAATGTGTGTGATCTTAAGTTTTTGTTTTACAAAAAGGATCAGTGGAAAATGTTATGAAACTAGTTCTGACCTTAGGTCTCTGGTTGGGACTCGGAAGGAAATGTTTGTGCAACAGAAATCAAAGGAAATAATAATAATAATAATAATAATAATAATAATAATAGTAATAATAATAATACTTAAAAAAAGTGCAAAGACAAATACAACCGACCAGACAGAGAAACAATGGCAAGATAAACCGCTTTATGGCCAATACTCTGCCGGTACCAAATAAGCTGACGTACACAAAACCCGTACCCATTAGTGGCTACGTAGTGCAGGATTGAAAGCGTAAACTGAAGGTTTTATCCTTGCTGCACAGGACCGATGCTTGTTAACTAGAAATTATCAAGCACATATACTAAAATATTGTGTTAGCCCAAAATGCAGATTCTGTGATAAATATAAAGAACAATTGATCATCTTGTATCAGGTTGCACGATATTGGCACCCACTGAATATAAAACCCGGCATGACAGAGTAGGCCAATATCTGCACTGGAAAATCTGCAAATTCTACGGGAAGGAAACTGAAAGAAAATGGTAGGAACACCACCCAGACCCGGTTACGGCGATAGGACCTGTTACAATTCTATGGGACTACACAATACACACTGACAGAATAATCAAAGCCAACCGCCCAGACATTGTTATTAGCGACCACAAACAAAAAAGTGCCTCCTTATTGATATGGCAGCCCCTGCAGACTGCAATGTATCTTTGAAGATATTCAAAAAGCTGTCAAAATACAAGGACCTTGAAATAGAAATCTCCAAATTGTGGCACATGGGAACATCAACAATCCCTGTTGTAGTTGGAGCCCTAGGACTGGTTGTAAAAGATTCCAGTAGACTAATTGAAGGGATTCCTGGAAGTCCACACCTCAAGGAGATACAAGAAATTTTTCTGACAAGTACAGCCCACACTTTACGAGGGGCTTTATCTATGTATTTTTTTTTTGTCAGTGTAAAGTGTCATGATGCCATTTCTAACCCTAGGTCCCTAGGCGGGACCCGGAAAGAAATGTGTAAACGCCAGAAATCAAAGAAAATAAAAATAATAATAATAATATCTCAGATATAAAAAATGTGGCATATGAGGACATCCATAATTCCAGTTGGCGTTTACGAAATACTTGAAAGACTTTGGGGTTCTGAACCCAAAATATATTGGTGAATATTCGGTGGAATATTACGACTTTGTAAAATAAGACTAACCATTCACAGATATTGTGAAAAAGAAGGAAATTTACAACAATTACCTCTGTGTTTGTTGAAAGAGTGAGTGAGTGAGTGAGTGAGTGAGTGAGAGAGAGAGAGAGAGAGAGAGAGAGAGAGAGAGAGAGAGATTGAGAGAGAGAGAGAGTGAGCGAGAATGAGTAAGAGGGAGTATGATATAGAAATAGAGAGTGTTAGAGTGCGAGAGAAAGAGAGAGAGAGAGTGAGAGAGAGAAAGAGAGGGGGATCGATTCTTCGTCTATTCATATCTATCTATCTATCTATCTATCTATCTATCTATCTATCTATCTATCTATCTAATTTGGTTGCCACATCGACAACGACAAAGAAACAGAGGGTGAATGAAGAAAGAGGAAGAGAGAATTTTAAAATTGTCAAAAAATCTTAAAGTTAAAAAATTAAAGATTTTTTTTATATGAATAAAATGTTCAGTTTTCTGTTTTAAACGTTTGATAAATATGTAAAGTGTAAAATTTCTATGATATAAATTTATCAAAATTATGTGTATATACATTTCAAAATTAAATATCTTTTTAAAAAGTCCCATCTTTTAAAAATTGTAAATTGTTTCTTGATTTGACTTTGTCAAAAACCCCATTTAGTTTGGTTGTTCTGTAATATTTTTCAAGGACCAATTTGAAAGTAACACATTGTATCATTACGTGCTTTATAGCATGTCTTTCCAGAGGTAACGTACTCATTGGGATTCCTTATTTTTTAGTATATATGAATCAGTAATAGAGGTGTATCCAATGCGAAGCCTGGTGAGTGTGAGCCATCTCTTCTTTGCTTACTTTCCTGTCACCGTGACTCCAACTACGTACTGGAGACACCAAAATCAGGCAAGTACCAAAATTTAAATATCTAGGACGAGTTTGAAGAGAGGTCAGAAAATGCGGCACCGAGATCTGAAGACATATTGGGATATCGAAAGACGCCTTCCAAAAGCTAAGCAAAATATTAAGAAACAGGAAAATGTCGTTAGAAACAAAAAGAGTATTGAACTTTTATTCAACTTCGTTCCGCCTCTATAACAGAGTGGATTCTGAACAACTCCGCACAGATGAAGAAAAGACTTGAGGCAACAGAAATGTTGTTCTATAGAAAAATGCTGAGGATGACATGGACTGAACGTGTGAGTAAATTTTAACGAAAATTGAAGCAAAACGACACTTACGCCTCGAAAGAAACAGTTGAAATCTCTAGGATACATAATGAGAAAAGAAGGCTTAGAGAATTTGAAACTCACAGGGAAGAGAGACAGAAGGAAAAAGCGAGTAACCTACCCAAAATACTTGTTCAGAAAGATGGCAGAACAGGGATTAGGAAAGACAGAAAAAAGACAAACCTTACTCAGAGCTCCCAAGGGCAGGAAGGCCATGATTGTGCACGCCCTGAAGGAACACGGTACCTGTCTATATTTCTGAGACAGGCCGCCCCCTTAAGGTAAGGCTTCAAGAACACCAGAAAGTTGTAACACGAGGGGAAGTGGAAAGATCAGGCGTGGCTGACCACATATGGAGAGAAAAGGGAGATCATCGCCCTCTTTGGGATCAAGTTGAGATCATAGACAAAGAACACCATTGGAAAATTAGTAAACTTTATGGATCAGCACATATGCTAGGCCACAAAAATCTCCTGAACCGACCAAGCATAGAAATAAATACAATATGGGAACCAGTAATAAGGAGTGTCAGAGAAAAGCGATAATAAAAACAAAAATTGCAATATGAGCACTTGTAAAAAAATGAGTGTGAAGACATTAGGTTTATAATACACAGAAATTCATACACAGGTGTCCTCAAGGACAAATGGCACAGTGGATGAAGGCGTTAGTTAGATCCAGTGACAGGACCCAAAGAGTGTGAGTTCAATAGCCGGCTAAGGTAGTGGCGAACTTTCAGAGGGAAATTAACAGGAGATAACTAATAACTGACATCCATTAAACATGGAACGTGTTTATCGAACAGCACTGTACATGTATATGTACTATATACACATACATATATATAGTTGTGTATTTAGGCTGTAGTCGCTATTTTATACATGTTTCGTTGAACAAGACTGTCAAGATACTTTTATTTAGTTTTTTTTTATTATTCATATTCTTTTGTATGTGTGTTATAAAAGAGTTAGAAACACTTGTACCTATACAAAAAACAAAACGTAAGCTGATAATGAATGGAAGTATGGATTAATGAATGGTATCTTTATTCCAATTATTTTCTACTGAACTCTTAGCCATTTTCAAGTATTTTGTTATATTTCTTTAAAAAAGTGTCACTTCAGTGCTATCGTAGTCTACATAAAAGCTGCTGAAATGGAGGCGTATTCTTAATTTCCAAATACGACCAGTACATTGTGGTTGTGTTCATATTTGCTGTTATTAACGGTTGGTTTATTGTTTTTTTTTTATAATAAGAGCTTCTATCACTTTTAAACGCTTCTTTTTTTTGCATGAAGTTAGGTGGCTGTATCACATTCATGGTCACTATGAGCATATTCCTTATCGGGGTTGGTTGAAATTCCGTGTTGATTTGAATATGTTCGTCTGGAGCCTACAGAGAGATGTAGCGTCAGTCGTCGTGACAGGCAGCTGATGGTGTGCCCAACATAAGTATTTATGGGTTTGTTTTCAATGGAAACGCATTTGTCTACGGGGACCACACACACACACACACACACACACACACACACATACAAATATACATATATATATATATGTTTTGGGTGATATTTTAACTTACGAATTCTTTTCAAGCTTATCTTAGCCTTTTTAACAATCAATATTTAGTACTCGTACCATTTCTACTAACATTACTACTGCTATGTGCTTCATTTTGTTTTCGAAATGAAAATATTCGCTTCTTGATTGATTTTCTGGGAAGGAAGAGATATTGTTTCCGTTTTAAAAGGTGAAACAATGTTTTTTTTATTTCCAAAAGCGAAGCGGTCTAGACTTGAGGGTAAGGAAGATCACTTTACGCGCGAACAACAACGAACTTTCTGGACAGTAAATAAAGCGTATATAGTAAGTATGTAGATAAAGTATAAGTAAGTGGATAAAATATGAAGCAAATAAGTCTATGAAGGTGATGAGGGCCAGTTGGCTTCACAAGAAAATATAACTCATATGATTGACGGAAAGATTAAGAAAAAACGATCATATAGTGAGCAGACAGAAACTATGAAGTGAGTGAGTGAGAAAGAGAGAGAGAGAGAGATAGAAGTAGAGAGAAAGAAAAATGAGAGGAAAGGAGGAGGAAAGAGAAAGAAAAGAAATAAGAAAGAAAAGAAATAAAACAGAGGGAGAAAGAGGTGAAACAGTAAGAAGAAAACTAAGTGAGAAGGAAAGACAGCGAATGAGAGTGTGGGGAGAAGGGAGAATAGATAGATAGGAAGAGAGAGAGATATATAGAGAGAGCAATGAGAGAAGAATGTGAGATGCAGTAGAAAACAGGAAGAAAGGGAGTGACAGAGTGGGAGAAGGTGGGAGGGTGTCAGAAAGAGAGAGAGACAGAAAAATGAGCGAGAGATAAAGAATAAATGGGAAGAAAAAGTAGAGGATGGAGGGAGGCCATTGAAATGCAGTAAGCCAGAGAAAGAGATAGATAGATAGATAGATAGATAGATAGAGAGATAGAGAGAGAGAGAGAGGAGAGAGAGGGAGAGAGAGAAATGAAAGAATAATAAGAAATAGAAAATTAAACGGAGGAAGACAGCTGAAAAAGACAGACAGGAAAAAGGAAAAGAGCCAAAGAAAGTGGGGAAATAAAGGAAAGAAAAAAGAAATAAAGGAATGAAATAGAGAGAAAAAAGGAGTAAGAGTAGAAAGAAAGGAAAAAAGATAAAGAACGAGTATGAGACGGTGGGGGAGTGAGAAGAAAGAAAGACAAATAGTAAGAAAAGGAGAAAGCGAAAGAGTAATATGTGAAAGAAAACTGAGCGATACAGAAGGAACCAGAAAGAAAAGAAATAGTGAGAGAGAGATAGAGGAGAGAAGGTTGGGGGAGGGAAGAAAAAAAACGAAAGGAAGAAAAATACAGAGAATAAGAGATGAAAAAAAAATGAGAAATACAGATGAAAACAAGAAGCGGTATAGATAAAGAAAGGGTAGGAAGGTGAGAGAAGAGAGAAAGAAAGAAAAGAAGAGAGAAAGAGAGAGTAAATAAACGAAAGCGAAATATCGAAGAAAAAAGGAAAGAAAAAAGATGAAGAAACACAGTAAAAAGGAAAGCGAGATCATAAAAAATGAATGAGGAATACAGAAGAAAAAAGGAAGATGAAAAGAGAAGGATGAAAAGAGAAAATAAAACGGAAGAGAGAAAGAGAGAGAAAGAAAGAAAGAAAGAAAGAGAGAGAGAAAGAAAGAAAGAGAGAGAGAAAGAAAGAAAGAAATGAATGAGAAATACAGAAGTAAAAAGGAAGATGAAAAGAGAAGGATGAAAAGAGAAAGAAAACGGAGGAGAGAGAGAAAGAAAGAAAGAAATGAATGAGAAATACAGAAGTAAAAAAAAAAGAAAGAAAGATGAAGAACGAAAGAAAACGGGAGATAGAGATAGAGTAAGAAATGAATGAGAAATACAGAAGAAAAAAGGAAAGAAAGAAAAATGAAGCGAGAAAGAAAAATGGGAGAGAGAGTAAAAAATGAATAAAAAATACAAAAAGAAAGAAAAGTAAAGAAAGAAGAGAAATAAGAAAAGAGACAAGCAAAAGAAGATAAAGAAAAGAGAACGAAGCTTCTCATCCTCATTGCAGAAGGTTACGGCTTTGAATTCAAAGTTGTTATTCTCCTAGACTGGTTGCTAACCACGGCTAGGGAGCCCAGTCTATTCTGCTATTTAGCGGTGGAGAGAAGGGATAGATTATCCCAAGTATATTTGCGCGTAAGTGAATGCAAAGAACTCGACTGGAATACGAACTCGGATCTCCGATTTCCCATTTCGAAAAGAGGACAAATTGAAAAAAAAGGGAGGAAGAAGCATATTGAAGGAAAGAAAAAAGAATAAACAGAGAAACATTAACTGAAGAAAGAAAGCAACTAGATAAAATGAATGAAAGAAGAAATAAATAAAAAATAGAAAGAGAGGAAAAAGAGATTTTTAAGTACAATTTAGTTTAGTTCAGTCACCTATGAACAATAATTTAGTCTGGATTTAGTCTGGATCGAAGAATATTTTCTTAATTTATATATTCCAGCTTATTTTCTGCAACAATAAAACTCTCATGATCTTGTCTTTTAACGACAGTACAGAACATATGTAGTTTCTCAACATTATAGACGTACACGATTACATGAACAAAAGAAATCATATATTATTTACACTATTCGGACTATTGTCAGCATCTTTGTTGTTTTTATAAAACTACCAATCCCAATATAAATAGAGTAAATAATGATAGCTCCTCACCCCCCACACATATATATATAGGACGAAACGAGACGGCTAAGAATAGTTTTTTTTACTTGTCTTTCTTTATTCATATATATATATATATATATATATATATATATATATATATAACTGAATCAGTTGGTTAAGTTGTCAGATCCTCATACGTCAAAACCGACGGGAGAGTTCATTATATATATATATATATATATATATATATATATATATATATATATATATATATATAAAAATATATATATATATATAATAAAAAGGCTTAAATACTAATATTTATTCCACTGGAATCGTACGATTCCAATGGAATAAATTATGACCATGGAATATTAGTGTTTAAGTCTTTTTTATTATATCCTTACTCTGTCCTGGACATTGAGTTCTACCTGGATTCTATCCTCTTGGAATTTTTTATTAAAAATATACATGTATGTGTATGCACCTATGCATATATATTTATATATTTTGCATATGTATGTGTATATTTACCACTAATATTACACACACACACACACACACACACACATACATACATATATATATATATATATATATATATATATATATGAATAAAAATATTTTATTACTTTTAAATATTATTTTTTTATTCATATATATGCTGAAACTTTGTAAGGATGGAAAACCAGCAAGTCGCACTCTCAATACCATTTAGAAGTGTTGGCGTCTATAAATATATATATATATAAAATCTAAGAACCCTTTCTTGTGTAAACAGAAGGATTTTGTACTTGGACTTCATGCAGCTTTAATGTAATAATTCCCCATTAAGGAAGGTGTCGTAGTTTTTCATTTCTTATATTTTCCCAAATATTTTCAATCTTATCCATATTTTTCACGCGGGAGCCACAAAAACTTGGCGAACGAGGATTCGAAACTCACGCGGAAAAGAAAAACTTTTCGTACGCCTAACCAACAACAACTTGGCCACAAAGATTCAAACCCAAGCGGAAAAGAAAAAGCACCAACAATAGAAAAAATCCTTCCCTCATCGTCCAACAACAAATTAGCGACACACAATTTCGTGGAGTAAAAATACAGAGAATTGAGCTATCATGGAGGATTTTAAAATATGTTGGTAGAACTAATAAAGCACCAAAATGAGCAACAGTTACAGCTACAAGAAATATGGCAAAAGAAATTATTACAAACACAAAAGGAAAATCAAGATAGACAAACAGATCTCCAGGAACTAATATTGAAAGTAGCAGGCAACAAGCAGTTAGATATTGAAAAAGAAGCAACATTTTCGCAAGACGCAGTGTGGAATACCATAGAGATTTTTAAATATTCTCTAGATGAGGACAAAAATTTTGGAGATTACTTCAGAAGACATGAAGACATCTTTAACATAGACTGTCAAAATGGGACAGAAGCTAAAAAGCTACGTCTATTGCTTAGAAAATTGGGAACTGAAGAATATACAAAGTTCGTGGATTATACATGGCCAAAAAAGACGAACGAATTAAAATTTGACAAAGCAGTGAGATATCTTTAAGAAATCTTCAGCTCCAAAACATCACTCTTCCATAGGAGATGGAAATGCCTTAACCTGGTAAAGGGCAATAATGAGGATTATTCCACGTTTGCCGCAATAGTAAATAAACATTGTGACGACTTCAAACTAGCGGAATTAACCCCGGATATTTTTAAATGTCTCATCTTTGTTCAAGGGCTAGTTTCTACAAAAGACAGCGAAATGCGTACAAAATGAACCGGGTCTAACATTACAGCAATTATCAGAAGATTGCCAGAGATGTTTAAGCATTAAGAAAGACGCAAAGGACATTGAAGAATCGGCTGTTTCTCATATACGTAAGTTAAACAAAAATCTACGTTCTTCACCCTCCCCGGAAAGAAAACTAAAATTTTACGACAATGAAAAAAAGATTCTCACCCTCCCCGGAAAGAAAAATAAAATATTATGATAAGAGAAAACTACAACATACAGGACAAATTATGACAAATATCGAAACAAATATAAGCCCCCTCCAGCAGCATGTTATCGATGTGGAGGATTACATTGGAACAAGGATTACCGCTTCAGATATAAAAACTGTCATGAATGTGGAAAAAAAGGCCACAAGGCATCCCAATGTAGAAATAGAAATTATACTAGTAGAATAAGAGCTACAAGGATGAATAATGATAAAAACAACAATGTAAGAAAATATATAGAACTGGAAATTTTAAACAAAAAGATTAAATTACAATTGGATTCGGGTTCCGACCTCACGATAATCAACTTACAGACATGGAAAAAACTCAATAGACCTACGATGTTACACACTCAAAAAATTGCCAAATCGGTTACAGGAAAACGAATAAAATTTGAGGGAAAAATAATAATGAATGTTAAATTTCACGACAAAACAAAAAAACTGAAGATATACGTCATGAAAGATACTGAAAACTTAGTAGGTATCGACTGGATGCAGAAATTCAACGTTTGGGGCCTACCTATTAACTCGTTTTTCAAAAAGTTAGAGGTTGAACAATCCGATACTATAAAATTGAAGGAGGAATTATACAAGCAATTTCCTGGGGTATTTTCAAGCGGGTTAGGACGATGTAACAAATTTAAGGCCAAAATAGAATTGAAAGAAAACGTCCAACCAATTTTTAGAAAAAAGCGAAATGTCCCGTTTGCTACGATAGAAAAAATAGATAAAGAATTGGAGAGACTTGAACAAACCGAGATTCTTTCTAAAACAGAGTTTAGTGGGTGGGCTGCGCCGGTGGTTTACGTTAAAAAGAAGTCGGGAGAAATTCGCGTATGCGCAGATTTTTCGACAGGACTCAACAAGGCAATAAAGGACCACCATTACCCACTACTGAGCCCAGAGGAGATATTTACAAAGCTCAACGGCGGTAAGATATTTTCAAAAATAGATCTTAGTGAGGCTTATCTACAAATGCCATTACAAGAAGAGAGTACGAAAATCTTTTGCATTAATACGCACAAAGGGTTGTACAAGTTCAACAGACTACCATTCGGAAATCTAATGTATACTATAAAAGGTGAAAAGTACACACACAGAAGACATATCGACCAGCTATAGAAAAGACGAATTGAGGAACCAAGCTCGATATCCGCAGATGACAACGCTATGGATAAAATCTTTGAAGCGTTTGAGATACAAAGACCGCAGGAAAATACAGTAATGAGAAGTTCAAATAGGAAAAGAAAATTCGTGGAACCACTAATCATCAATCACAGGAGACAAAAATATTAACTCCCCCCCAAAAAGGGATCTAAGAAATGGGGTGTTATGGGGTCCACCTTTTTCGGATATAATGGACTCGTCCTGCTGCCATAAAATAGCCACAGTCAGGCTGAGAAGAGGAGTCGTACATGAGTCGTACCGGAGTCGTCTGTGAGTGTTGGTAGTCGGATAGAGTGAAGTAACCTCTTGTAGAAGTCAGTTACAAGCACGTAGACTCTAAGAAAGTCCTACTTCGAGACTGTATATATCTATCTGTATTTGCTACTAATCGTGTTCCTGGATTTTACTAACAGCATTACCTTTTGTATTTTGTGTAAATACATTTAATTTCTTAGCTTAAATACTTGCGTTTGTCATTTATTGGATCCCTATTTTTCACGCGGGATCCACAACAATAATGATATTGTGTTTATGTTTACATGGAGGATCCAAGCAACGACAAACTCGTTCATATAAGACGCTGGAAACGAAAATCGCACCGCAGCTCATGACGTCACACATGACCACGCGAGAGTGAAAACGAGAAGTATTAAGTATGGGAAGACGTTGCTATAAACCAATGGCTTCTGTTATCAATTATAAGCACTTAAGAATATTTGTGGAGATTCCATATGGGTATATATATATATCACACTTCAAAAGTTTGAAGCCATTCCCAGAATTAGCATGGGAAGAACTTGACAGAAGAGTGAAAAAAAAAAAAAAGTAAAGGTACTCTTAGAGTCATTGAGAAAAGAATGGAATCAGTTGCTTATACTTTGAGAAAATTTTGCAATTAATGCCAGAAATTTGTGGTGCCTTAATGAAAGCTGAAGGAGGATATTTTGACATGAGCAAAATTTAATCATAAAATGCTTTTTTTTCTTTTTCTGTCATAAAATTCCAAATAAAAATCATTCCTCACTTTTTTTAACCAAATATAATAATATTCTCTTATTTAAGGTACAAAACAACTACTTTTGGCCTAATTTATATATATATATATATATATATATATATATATATATATATATATATATATATATATATATTAATGAAATGGACGAGGTCCGACAATTTATATATTAAAGACATTTTTATTTATGTTTAACGTTGTTATTTTTATAGATACAAGTATTTAAGCAAATGCTCTGTTTTATGATAAACAGTATTAAATAACATTTACCGGCCTGAATGTCCGAGAAATTTTCATAGAAAATATTCGTTCATAGACAGGATTCGAACCTGCATCCTATACGGAACCGCCATATACGCTGGCGTGCCTTGACCACTCGGCCACCATGAACCTTATGGTAGACAAGGTCGAATTTAATTTAATACTGTTTATCATGAATCTCATATGTTAAAAAATGGACATTTGCTTAAATTTAACTTGTTATTTGGCGTATCAACGTAAAACAAAAAAAATGTCATATGTTAATAAATTGACGGACCTCGTCCATTTATTTAACATATGACGTCATTTTTATTTATATTTTAATAAAACGTTTATTAATTTCTATAGATTCAAAGATTTTAAATTTTATAACAGTTTTTATGACCTAAACACCATAACATTTACCGGCCTGAATGTCCATTCGAAAGATTGAAAATTTTCACAGAAAATATTCGTTCATGGCATGGTTCCGAACCTGCATCCCAGCGTATATGGAACCGAATGCGCTGTCTGCCTGAACGAATATTTTCATGAAAATTTCTCGGACATTCAGGTCGGTAAATGTTATTTAAACTACTGTTTATCATAAAACAGAGCATTTGCATAAATACTTGTATCTATAAAAAAATAACAACGTTAAACATAAATAAAAATGTCTTTAATAAATAAATTGTCGGACCTCGTCCATTTTTTAACATATGACGTCATTTTTTACATTCGATACGCCAGAGCAGTTATGAATGTTTCATGGAAGATTGTAGTTTATAACAGTAAATTCGACCTTGTCTGACCATAAGGTTCATGGTTCATGGTCAAAATTTCCAGCGTATATGAAAATTCCGAACCTGATGCAGGTTCGAATCCTGTCTATGAACGAATATTTTCTAAAAATTTCTCGGACATTCAGGCCGGTAAATGTTATTTAATACTGTTTATCATAAAACAGAGCATTTGCTTAAATACTTGTATCTATAAAAATAACAACGTTAAACATAAATAAAAATGTCTTTAATAAATAAATTGTCGGACCTCGTCCATTTCTTAACATATGACGTCATTTGTTTACATTCGATACGCCAGAGCAGTTATGAATGTACGAGATTCATGGAAGATTGTAGTTTATAACAGTAAATTCGACCTTGTCTACCATAAGGTTCATGGTGGCCGAGTGGTCAAGGCACGCCAGCGTATATGGCGGTTCCGTATAGGATGCAGGTTCGAATCCTGTCTATGAACGAATATTTTCTATGAAAATTTCTCGGACATTCAGGCCGGTAAATGTTATTTAATACTGTTTATCATAAAACAGAGCATTTGCTTAAATACTTGTATCTATAAAAATAACAACGTTAAACATAAATAAAAATGTCTTTAATAAATATACGTATATATATATATATATTACAATGAATCATTCATACAAAAAGTAGATTAGTAAAGTTAATGATATAAAGTGGCGAAATCTCTTCGCAAACCAAATTTTTAAAGTTGCATTAACCTACGAACCACTCAATGAATTTTATGATCCTACTTTTTTAATACCCACATGTTGTATAAGGTCTTTTTTTTAATGTGTTAGTACTTTCAACTGTACACACAGTCATCCTCAGGCATGGAAATTATTTTGTTTTTAGAAAATCCAGGTAGTATCTGAGACGAAAGATTAAATGCGAATCGAAATATGTTTTTTTTTCTTTCTTTTTTTTTTATAAATGTGTTATTGTTAACGGATAAAAAATTTTGGAGCGTGCAGTCGCAACGCTAAGGTTGAATTTTTGAAAATTTAAGAGAGTGCGTTTTTTACTAATATGGTAATTTGAGAAAAATTATATATATATATATATATATATATATATATATATATATATATATATATATATATTCTAATTTCCTCTACTTTGAATTGAGAACTTTTTAAAAGTAAATGCTACGAACTGCGGATAAACCTAAAGAGCCAGGTAAACTTACCTAGGTTTCACCTAAACGACGGATTGTCATACCCAAGGTTTTTCCAAGCGAGTACTACTAATATATATATATATATATATATATATATATATATATATATATATATATATATATATATGCAAACAGAAAGAATAAATGTGGGTAATAAAGAAAGCAAGAAATGAAGAGAATGTGATTTGCTTTGAGTGATGCTATCAATGTTATATTCTTATTGTGGTAGTTCTAATAGTCGGTTAAGAGAATGAATGCTAATTTGTAACAAATAATCATTTATGAAAAACAGTAAGAAGATATTCCTTTGATAAATAGGAATTATATGTTAGAAAATATCCTACTGTCGAATTAAAATCTCTTGCTTATTCCCCAACACACATCAAAAAGTTGTTGATGACGATGTGGGCTCCGTCTTTTATTGGGAAACTCAGAATCAGAAAAGAGAAAAAAACTCATGGCAAATTCTTGAAGATCGTTTTTCTTCTCTTCATTGTTTTCCTTGTGAATTTATTCCTAGGTTTGTACGCAGATATCTTCTTAATGAGTGGGACAGGAGACTGCTGGAAATTGCCAGCTATTACAACCTGGTTCTGACCAATTTTCTTGGAGATGATAAAATATTTCGATATTGCACTTGGCATGCACCAAACCGAACCCATCCTTATGAAATGCATTCAAGTTGAGAACCGTTTCCGAATCAGGTTTTAATATCACGATCTCGTGATTATGAACATTCAAGTGAAGTTGAAAAAAATATTATTTAGCCCAAGAACATACGGGTCAAATTAAACCTTGATTGCTTGAAGGATCTCGCTATCTGCAAAG
The DNA here is from genome assembly GCA_903632075.3 of Acanthosepion pharaonis. Taxonomy (NCBI): domain Eukaryota; kingdom Metazoa; phylum Mollusca; class Cephalopoda; order Sepiida; family Sepiidae; genus Acanthosepion; species Acanthosepion pharaonis. The sequence continues at coordinate 890,231 of CAHIKZ030003164.1, read as the reverse complement.
CCTTTCAAGGCAACCATTGGCGGAAAATTACTTCCATTACTTAAGCTAGAAGAATACGCTGTAATGTTAACGACCAAAACAACTTAAGCATGACTGAAGCGGCCAAAGGCATCATTGGCATGCAAGTAGGCTCAAAGAAGAAACCATGAGTCACCGAATAAATCTTAGAGTTGTGTGACGTACAGAAAGAATTGAAGAGTATTAGACACATCACTGGAACAGGAGAGAGTAGATTTTTACTTTTACACCCGTCTCGCTAAGTGACTTAATGCGCATGATCACTTCCGCCCTCACTTCACCTTCATTGGCCAGTTGTTTACTAAAAGAGCATAAAATAATAGTCGGAGATGGGACAGGTGTAAAAATTCAGTTAACACCCAGAAGGCAAGAGAGAAGAAAAGAAAATAGGGAGAAAAATGAAAAAAAGAATAATAATAGCGGATCAAACAAAAATGCACAGAGATTGACAACAATCTAAAAAAGAACAACAGCAAGAAAGATATGGATTGCGGATCTACTTAAGTAGACTGGTCCAATTTTTGTAGATTAGCATCCTTTAGACCTTCTTGAAACTGTAACTCCTGTCAGAATGAAAACATACCAAATTGTTATCATTTTAGAAGATGGGGGCCCTGCTCACAATACAGTGTAAAATCGATGTATGAGATTGGTGACAAGATCTCAACATTTTATAGTCGAAATAACTAGAGGTAACCGTAAGTTCTATGCTAATAGTTTCTTCTCTTGCACTTCTCGCTTGTGGAACTCACTTCCAGGAATTTACTCTATAGACAGTCTGGAAAATCTCCTTTTTGCCATGTAAGTCCTTGAAGAAAATATTTGTATCATTTCTAATCCCGCCATTTTGTTTAATGTATATCACATAACTTCATCATTTCTGATCCTTTCCACCAATACATTTTGTTTATTGTCACATATCTGCATCATTTCTAATCCCTTTCTCCACGATATTTTGTTTATTGTCATATCTGTATCATTACTAATCCTTTCCTGCGCGCCATTTTGTTTATTGTCACATATCTGCATCATTTTTAAATCCATTCCTCCACGCCCTTTTGTATATTGTCACATATCACTATCATTACTAATCACTTCCTCAACGTCATTTTATTTATTGTCACATATCTTCATCACTTTTAATGACTTCCTGCGCGCCATTTTGTTTATGGTCCCATATCTCTATCATTTCTAATTCTCTTTCCCAAGTCGATTTTCCACTATAATCAGATTTCAATCTTTCCGGTGAACTTTGATCTCTAAAGATTTACCTGCAATTTCAATCGTTATCTTCGGTCTTCTTAATTCCTATTCTTTTATTGTCCTTTTTCTCCTTAAATTACGTTTTCTATTCATATTCTCTTACACTCAGTAATCCCACGTTTCTTAGCGGCTTTATTGCTTGCTTGGGGTGAAATAATTAAAAAAAAAAGATATTTCATCTTCTGTGCGAAAAATACGTGCAAGGCCAACAACTCTACTGCCATGCCTTCTTAGCCTTCAAAAAAGCAATTGGCAGTATATGGCACGAGCTATTGTGGGTAACAATTAACAAATGTTACATCGGTAATAAGTTAATCAATACTATTCTGCAGTTATATAATAAGCTTAACAGCAAAGTACTGTTCCAGATCTCTTTTGGAGAGTAGTTGCACATGACCTTAGAAGAAGACCGAGACGTCAGGATAACAACAACAAAGATGAGGATAATAGTTCAATTGTAAACGCGAATCAAATGACTCATAAAAATATTTCAAAATAGAAGAATGGGCTTTTCTGATAAACCCAACAAATTATAATATATTGTTCTACTCACTAACTCTATCCCAAGTACAATTGAAAAGGGTTTATCTAAACTCAGCATTATATTTGTTACAACTACGACTAAAACAATAAAGGACTCAATACAAAACAAAATATAAGCTAAAACTTGAAGGGGGAATTTCCTCTTATCATCTTATTTATTATAAAACGCAGATTGTGTGTGTGTGTGTGTGTGTGTGTGTCTGTACGTTTATATATTGGATCGGATTTCCTACATTTTTTAACCGATTTCAACAAAACTTCACAGGACTACGTAAAATTACCTCGCTGTAGTTCTGACAGTGCCCCAAATTGGAAAAAACACAATTGTTTTTGCATGAAATCAATTTGAAAACACGATAAAACACGATTCTGTCGCCAGAATGAAAGGGAGACAACTCATATCGAGTTATACTTATAAAACCCAGGTTGTGTGTGTGTGTGTGTGTGTGTGTTCGTTTATATATGGGATCGGATTTCCTACATTTTTCAACCGATTTCAACAAAACTTCCCTTTTTTTTGGCAGGTAGTGTTTCTTATTGTCTTGCACATTTTTTTTTCTTTATTTTTACATTAAGAATGCTTTAAAAATTCCATTTACAAGACAATTGTTTATAATAAAATTCTATTCAATCGATAGACTCATAACGATTGAAAACAATGTTTTTGCTTGAGTTTGGGTTTGACCAATTCGTAAAAAAAAAAAAAAAAAAAAAAAAAAAATAATTAAGACATGCGTGTCCGTCAACCTTAAACAATAATCTTTGTCAATTTTATTTTTCAGTCTTTATGATGTTCGATACTTGATCTATCTCTTACTGTTACATCCCCAGGCAACGCCGGGCTCTACTGCTAGTCTCCAATAATTCTCATAAGGAAGACATAGAAAATAAATCTCGAGAAATTTCAATAAAAGATTATATGAACACAAATGGGATCTTTTGCAAATCAATACATTAACTGCATTAGTTCTTCATTGTAATGCGACTGACCGGATTTCGATTTAAAAAAATGCTACTCTAATTAAAAGAAGAAAGAAACATATTACGACGAAAATATACAGTAAGCCTTTTAATTGCTACATCGTCAACAGTAATTTTACATCCTGGTTCTTATGTTTCATGATCTTCTATTCCAGTGTTTCTCTACCTTTTTCAGTCGTTCATGGAGCATTTTATTCTTCAAAAGTGTCAAATAAACCGCCCATCCTTTTACTTTTAGGCTGTTCAATTTTCACACTAAATTACTCAATGATTTGATTTACACTTTAAGATTTATTTTAATAAACAAGGGTAAACACAGGATATCAAAATTAATTTTAAATAATAATTTCAATAATATATACTTTATTTCTATAAATTAGAAATATCAAATTTATTATCAAACAATATTGTGTAGTGATCTATTAATATAAGAATAATTTTTATATGAATAAAAAATTATATTATATATAGTATATATAACATTTTACTAGCAGCATGGCACGGCGTTTCCCGTGCTTGATTCAAAAATCGTACGACTCATACAGCAATCGCTATCACTTGATTTAAAATATTTTTGCCCTTCCTTGCCTTTAAAGGTGTGCGCTTTGCCGTGCTGATATTGCTACATGCCTTACTTCTTGCCTATCTCACACTGCGAATTTTTTCGAAGCTCTATACTAAACATTAAATCTGTTACGAAAAAAGAACTAAACAAAATGAACACAAAACGATCAGCTTTAAAAAAGGACTCGTAACTGGAAAAACCGAATGAAAAAAAGAATGTTAATAACAAATACTTTTTCACACTCAACCCAGTTCTGCAGAATCAGAATCAACGTTGAGTTTAAGCAAGCGAATGAGCCAATTGGAGTGAAGTGCCAAACAGATTTAAATTTTTCCCACTTGTGACGAATGCAGCTATCGATTTTTTTTGCATGATAGCATGCTAGTTAACATTCGTGTCAGTCAGCTGTTGGCTCTCACGCTGGCCAACAGAATCTTCCTGCCTATTCGTGGCAGCCAGCTATAGGCCCTCACTCTGGCCAGTAGAAAATGGCCGAAAACTACCTGAAAACTGCCGTAGAAGCATGAAAAAATCGATTATTTCCACTATCGATGGGAGTTGGGAAATGCAAAGTCGGTCTTGGCCTTCCCACTAACTTGGAGCATGTGCACGTAAATTTTGGTGCAAATCCGTCGAAAATTGCGGCCTTGAATTCGTTACACACACACACACACACACACACACACACACACACACACACACATCCTATATATATATATATATATATATATATATATATATATATATATATATATATATATATATATATATGTGAAAAGTGAATATAAATATAAATAAATATATATATATATGTATAATTATTTATATATTATATGCGCGGTACTTATTAGAAAGCGCACAATATCAGAGATAGAGCTAACATATTTATCCAACCAAATATATATATATATATATATATATATATATATATATATATATAAAATATATGACAAAAAAATGAATATAGCACTGCATAAAAATAAATATGGCACTGTATAATACTAATTTCGAAATTTTCAAATATAATGGACATGTGTGCAATTAAACAATATTTTATATTTTTTTTAACTCTTCAAAGTATGAACAATTTAGATACATTTTCGCGAAACGACTACAATTTTGTTATGGCTACGAATTTACTGTGGACGACTAGAAATGCTATGTGGACCACCGGTGGTCCACATGGACCACCTTGTGAAACACTGTTACATTATCACAATGTGGGATATTTAATAATCAAAAGTGGTAGAAATATGAATAAAAAGAATAAGAAACAAATTTAAAAATTTAAAAAAAATTAAAATTAAATTTAAAATTCTCAGTATCCCTCCTCGCCATGCGCATGTGTAGTCGCGTCAACGTAAACATCATTTTATTCCGTTGAATTCCTGAAGGAGGAAAGGCTTGACGTAAAAATGTTTTCTATTTTGTAATAGTATTTTTCAACTTAATATCATATTAAAAAAAAATAAACTGGTTTTCATAGTTAGGGATTGATTGAAGCGCTTTTCGTATATCCAGATCACATTTTGCGGATCAGTTTGATATTTAAGAATCAACTCTACCCACTCTGGTTAGGTCTTTTTTTATGTCATTTACGCAAACATGGTTTAGACTTAGCTCACATCAGTACAACATGGTAGTTACTGGTTAAGATATTGTGAATGGGATATTTCGATACTTGCTGTTCTTGGTTTATTGATTGTGCAAATGTCCGAATACCTTTTGATCGATTTTCTTTTGTATCTCTGACAATTCATTGTGTAGTCCGCTCAGAAAACTTCATTTTCTCGCTAGTTCATTTCCGTGCCTCGCCAAGGGCATCAGAATTCCTCAAAAGTTGGGGAGTTACAGGGACAGACCGAGATTTTCCTAACTTTTAGCGGATGTAGGCTTTGCAACATCCACAGAGAATCTTGAAGTATCCAGTACCACCAATTTTGCTTCAAGCAAGAACGTTTTTCCTTCTGACTGAATCAAGGAATTTCCCACATTTTCGGATAGCTCTCAGCGTTAGAATTCGAGAAAAGTATAAATTTCACAGGTGGTTTTATCGTTGCTGATGCCCCATACTTTCGGCCTTGTGCCACATCTAAGCAACGCTTGGAAAATCTCTACGTAGACATACACCTACACATATATACACATGTATTCTTATGTAATTTTGAATCTGTTCCTATGTCTACATTTCGTGATTAGATCGTTACATGCGCTCTCCAAAAACAATAACTTATTTTCAATAGCATTTTCGGATACAACAATACATATATTTTCGTTGTCCTCTTATTACTAAGAGAAAAAACAAGAACAACATCTATTCTATACCTGAAGATGTCTGTAGGAACAGACGAAAGCTTGTAGTAAAAATAAGAACTAATACGGCAGAAATTTATGGAAACAAGGATCATTTCATTCATAACGGATTCGGAGGTTTTTGTATATTATTTGAATTGTTTGCGATGATGGATTTCTCGCCAATTAAATCATTAACCTTTGCATTTGTTTTTGTGTGAATAATTCATGAATTTGTAAATTGATTGCACGTTTATCGTAATATATATATATATATATTATGAAATGGACAAAGTACGACAATTATTTTAAGAAATTTTTATGTTTATACATAAGATATTTTATATATTTTTTTATAGATATAAATATTTAATTAAATGCTCTGTTTATAGTAAACAGTATTAACAACACTACCGGTCTAAATTTTCATAGTAAATATTCTTCCTCCGACAGGAATCGAACCTGTAACCTATATGTAACAGTCATATAGCCTGACGTGACTTAACCGATTGAGCCACAGAGTATCGTTCGGTTAGCAGTTTAAAAGTAGTAAAATCGACCTGTCTATGAAAATTTCTTGGACTTTCAGGCCGGTAAGTGGTGTTAATACTGTTTATTATAAACTGAGCGTTTACTTAAATATTTGTATCTATAAAAAGAATGTATAAACATAAAAATGTCTTTATATATATATATATATATATATATATATATATATATATATATATATGAGTGATGATCGTATACCAAAATTTCTTTTTTTACAGTGAACTCTATAGTGGTCATAGAAATGTTGGTAGACCTTGGATCAGGTATAAATATAAACTGAAGAGCAGCCTTTCTTGCGTCAAGATTTAATTGAAAACCTTTGAAAAGATATCTATGAAGAAATCAGAATATCGTTCTAGCTGCCATTCAAGAATAATGCACCATCAAGAAGTAAGCATCAGTCGGCTACGTGAAACATGAAACCAAAATAAGACATCTAAAAGTGTTCCTGCTGCATTTGGATACAACATATTCTTCTGTACTGTTTGTGGTCTTTTGTGCAATTTTCGAGCCGATCTCAAAAGTCATGGCCGTCATAGGCATGTACATCGTCGTGGCTGTCGGAAACTCATACATCAAACTCGACGGAGAGTCCTATATATATATATATATATATATATATATATATATATATATATATATATATATAAAAACAAAAATCAAAATCTATTAGTGCAACCAACAATATACATGCTAAAAATTAAAAGTAAAATTTTAGGCAAAAAAAATTCCAGTTCCAAATAATAATTAATAAAGAAGAAAAGTCGCAATTGCAAACACCTCCCTAAACAGTAAATAACAGTGCTCACTGCCGAGGTTATCCAGACAGATCAAAAAAGGCTTCATAGCGTCAAGCCTCAACGAGGCACAGTTCAACTCGTTACTTAAGTTTCACGATCTTCAAGCGGCAAGAAATATACAGAAATATTTTATATATATATATATATATATATATATATATATATATATATATATATATATATATAACTGGATGACAAAACTATTTTTGTATAGTTTTCATGTGTTTTTAATTTAATTTGTGTCGACATTTCCGGGATGAGAGGTTATAATTTTTTCAATTATTTATATTCGTATAATCCATGTCTAGGGATATATCGTCAGTGGAACGAGAATAGTTTAGATTAAATAAACGGTTCAGTGCAGAATTCCCTGTAGATAATATACCCGTGGAGACAGCCGGACACAGCGACTGGAACAACAACAAAGATGAAGACAATAGTCTCAATGGATGATTGATCAATATATCCGAGGATGTCTGTTTACTAGGGCGGCTAAGTAATCCCTGTTAGGCTCAGGCATATTTGTGTTCGTTAAACAAACAGAGACGAAATAAGCTGAGTTACAGTTATAGAGAGAGCGCGTTATCTAGCGTGATCAAGGCCAGCATGCTCAAACCTTCGCTTAGGATGATTCGTATTTGTACAATTTAACTCACAATGTTTGACTCAGTACAATTTAACTCACAAGTTACCGTACGCTGAGATCACCTCCTCCAGATCAATAGCATCAAGACAAATCAACGCAGGGTCAGAAAGTGAACGTTCTGAACACTCGGCTACGTGTCCAGGAATAGTCTGAATATAAATTATGCAAATAGTGTTTTATTTAGTTGATATGTGGGAGAACAATAAATTTGGGGGAAAATCACAAAATTTACGGTCGCGCCTGCAATCTTCGTCAGTGTCTGTAAAGTGTTACTTAAGTTGGCTCGATTTGAAATCCATAGGTGAATGTTTTGGCTTTGTATAATGTAATAATAAAGGGTGTTCCAATAACTTGGACCGATCTTAAATGTGAATCACTCTATGGCAGTGAATACTGGATAATTTCCTTACAGATAGAGAAAAGACTTGAGACAAAAGACATGTAGTTCTACAAAAGACACTGAGAATATTATGGACGGAGCTTGTGATTAGCGAGTAATTTTTAAGAAAAATAGAAACAAAATGGACGCTTAAACTTCGAAAGGAACAGTTGAGATTTTTAGGATATATAATAAGCAGTGAAGGGTTAGAAGATTTGACACCCACAGGTCATATTGTGAGTAAGAGGGACAGAGAGAAACATCAAGTAATCTAAATAAAGAGCTTGTGTAAAGGGATGGAAAAATGGCGACTGCGAGGGATAGAAAAAAAGGGAAACATTGCTAAGAGCTACAGAGGATATGATGATGTGGAGAGCCATTATCGCCAACGTCTTAAAGGGAAACAACACCTGAAAGAAGAAACGTATCTCAAACTGTTCAATGGGGTAAAATTGGCTTGTAACTTTCAATAAATCGAAAACCAACCATCGTTTCCAAGTAAACGATGTTCTTTCATGATAGACGGTTGTACTCTTCATGAATATTTCTTGCTTTGAATGTCTCTTGGGAATCAAGTTCGACCCAGACCAATACGAAATGGTTGCTTCCTTGTACCACTCCAGGATGCATCCTACTCCATCAGTCATGATTTATTTTTACTAGAGTTAGATCAGACTAAAAATGGAATATTGTTGCCAGAAACCACTATTTTTTCTTAATCATTTCATCACAATCAAGGCAATAAATCCACTAAGACGCAAGGTTTTTTTGAGTGTCAATGAATATGAAAATGAAAAAAAAATTATTAAAGAGCGACAACAGTAGAAGAACAAGAATTAATAAGACTAGATAACGATTGACATGTTTGAAGATTAAAGATAACTAGAAAGAAGAAACCAGAAGAGTGTTCCACACGCGAGATGTGCGAGAGAAGAAACCGTTAACATAGAACTTACGGTTATATCTAGCAATTTAAACTGTAAAACGATAAGACCTTGCCACCAATCTAGTACTGCGCTTAAATTCATAAAATCTATGTACTATAGGGCAAAGTGATATTTATTTTGTTTAATACAGAAATGTGGCACATGGCCGAAAAGGGGATTGGGGAAAGGACAGTCTTCTTCTGTCTTAACTATAACTTAGCTAGCCGCAAACACTGACCCAATCGTACGAACAATATTCCTTACACCAAAACAACACATTTATACGTACCTTTCTTACCACAATCACCATAATACCTCTTTGTCTCTATGAAAATACTAACTAGTCCCCATATTTACAATTTATTGTTTGTGGGAGGGGGTGGAATAAAACAACACTTCTAAAAAAACTCGCCCCAGTGAGTATTTACAATATGAAAGCAAAAAAAGTATTTACAAGAAACTAAAGAAAATAATATTAATAAAAATCCCACAATCACTAAATGTGGCAGAAATATCAGTTCACTGGCCGAAATCAATGCGGAACTATGTAGCGAACAGGAAAGCGATATTTATTCTGTTTAATACAGAAATGTGGCACAAGGCCGTAGGGGGGATTGCAGAAAGAACGGTCTTTTTCTGTCTTAACTAAAACTTAGCTAGCCGCAAACACTGACCCAATCTTGCAAACAATATTCCTTACACCAAAACAACACATTCATACGTACCTTTCTTACTACAATCACCATAATACCTCACTGTCTCTATGAAAATACTAACTAGTCCCCATATTTGCAATTCATTGTCTGTGAGGGGAGGGGAATAAAACAAAAATAGGTCAAAGTTCGTCAGAACAGTTGCCAGGAAAGTATTTATAGAAAAGAAGCTACATTATGGCGATTGAAAAGTGACTGATGGCAAGGTCAAGACCGTAACAATAACATTACAAATTCCTCTTTGGATTTCATCAAGAATTTCTAAATATATAGCAAGTGCACCAAACCAGACGTGGCAGCAGTATTCAAAGCAAGGACGAATGGTTGACTTATAAATATGCAAGATAGATTCTGGAGAGAAAAATCATCTGATATGATAAAAGGAACCAATTTGCATTTTTAGTGACCTTATCGCCTTGCTTGGAGCGAAATTCTTTAAAAATATCTGCAATAATTCAATCCCTTCATTAAATCTCTGTTCAGAAGTTGAATTCCTTCTGCTGCAGCTTGTTTTCCTTTGAAGAACATGATTATTACACATTATTTGAATCCAATTAAATAGCAATATTTTTTCTTTTACTTTTATTTTTGGTAAATCATTGTTTTTTTTTCTGATAAATGATTCTTCTCATATTCTCGATCACAATCCCTGAAGAACAATGTTAGCATTATCACAACTGCCACAAAGATTAGTGTAGCTAGAAAGTTTCGAAGAAAAAAAAATTACCCTTTTATACAAATTTTGTCTCGAAACCGTCTTCCTGAAATTATTATCACTCAATATTTTCATAGGATAGGATATTCATTTAAACTCATGTTCTTTAATCGATATAATAAATGCGAATGTCACTGTGTCGCAGTGTCACACTTTTTCAATTAAAGGGACACAACTCTAACTTTCGATAGCTCATGTTACAAAAATTTTGGATTCTTAAGTTTTCATTACTGCGAGTGTTTTCAACGATTTTTGTACGTGATATTTTTGCGACGGATTTATTGTACGATAACAATTTTTATAAGTTGGAAATAAATTTGGGAATAATCGAAATCAATTGCAAAAGACAACCATGAAATAAAATTAATTGTTCGTACGGAAAGTAAGGACCTACGTACATCAAATTTTCTTTAAATTAAGCGGAGACAGAAGAACGTTGAACTTTTAAAAGGTAAGCGTAAATATTAATGCAATACTTAAACGCAACGATAAATTTTGAGTTCTTCTGTAGTTTATTGTGGCCTATCGCCTACGGCAACTGTATACATCGCAAAAAGAAATCTCCGCCAACAGAGGACCAGATTGCAATCAAAAGAGCCGAGGCTGCAGCGAGGAAAAGAATGTCCCGTGCAAATGAAAACCCAGATCAAACGGCAGCTAGAAGAGTTCCATTGTCCGATAGAGTGGCTTTTAAGCTAGTTTTAAATATATTTAAATATATTTGCCATATTCAGACATGGGAGGGGGGGAGCTTATCACCATCAGCTTTTCTACGCTTAGTCTATTGTTGCGTAATACTATTTGGTTTATAGTACTTGGGAAGGACACGTGACAACTGATCGGCTTGTGTTCACAACTTGATAATTTTAGGAGCGTATAGCAATTTTCTTTGATATGTATCGTAGACAGGTGGCGAAACAGAGCGAGTGTTCAGGATCTGGCAAATCAATAATGTCTAAAAACTCTGTTAGACCAGAATACAGATTCACATCAGACACAAAGCAATTAAAAATGGCTGGCACCGTCTTGTCTGAAAGGAAACGGCCTAAAATCAAAGATCTCAAGACGTGGGCGCAGACATACGCTACGAACAGAAAGAATCTATCTGATGTAGACTGCGTTAATGATTACAAGGACAATCTTGTGTCAGTAAAAGGTGATGTCATCTAAGATAATCAGTAATGTCTTGTTAAAAGAGGAACAAGCAACAGTGATAAAACAATGGTCACAAGGATCTATCTATCAATCTATCTATGCAGGCCTCCTGTCTGTCTATCTATCTATGCTTATTCAATATCTATCTATCTATGCTTATTCAATATCTATCTATCTATCTATCTATCTATCTATCTATCTATCTATCTATCTATGCCGGCCTCCTGTCTGTCTGTCTGTCTATCTATCTATGCTTATTCAATATCTATCTATCTATCTATCTATCTATCTATCTATCTATCACAGAATATGAAGATTAGGAGAAAAAAGAGAAAAACGATCTATATATAAATAAACTTAGTCCCCTAAAAATTCTGCTGAAGACTGGATATAAAAAAAGGAAAACGCGAATTTTATTACGAGTCCTAATATATATATATATATATATATATATATATATATATATATATATATATATATATATATATATATATAAATTAGAACTTTTATAAATAGCTCTGTTATATTGCACCGAACACTATTTTGTTAACACCTGCACTCAACGTGCGGTATCATATAGTGATTTTCCAAGCGTAGCTTAGATATGGCACAAGGCCGAATGTAGAGGGGGCACTCAGTGAGAATCGTACTCACTACTCAGTCGTATTTGTTCTAGCGAGGCAAGCTTGCTAACCATTACACCACGTCAGGGTGCCCTACGTACGGTATCATATATATGCATATACTACAGTTCAAACGTTTGAGGTCACCCACTGGTAATTTTCTAAATGGGCCCACAAATTAGTTATTTTGTACTTTAAAGAAGAAAAAATTATTATATATGGTTAAAAAAAAAAGTGAAGCACTATTTTTTTAGAAGTTTTAGTATGACAATAAGAAAAAAGCATATTATGATTAAATTTCGCTCTCGTCAAAATGTCCTCCGGTGGACTTGATTACTGCAGCATACATTTTTGGCATTCGTTGCAAAAATTTCTCAAAGCATAAGTTTGATAATTGATTCAATTCATCTTTCAGTGACTCTATAAATCTTTTTTTAATTGTTTTTTCACTCTACTGTCAAATTAATCTCATGCTAATTCTGGTCGTGATTTCAAACTGTATATATATATATATATATATATATATATATATATATATATATATATATTTATATAATCATCAAAATGGAAAAGCTAACTACAGTTCAGCGACCACCAGTATTTTAAAGAGAATTTTGAATTTTTGTGTGTGTATAAACGTGCCGATTTTTGTAAATACGAACTTCCATACACGGCATTATCAAAAAAATACGAGCGATAACTATAGTAATCTAAAGCTTGTGACAAGAATGGGCCATTTCACTTGTTCATTAAAATTAACCCCCTGTGCTTTTTGGCTATTTCAATAATTTCAAAAATGCTCTGAAAAGACAAAGAATTACTGGCAACACTGATTGTATTCTTGAAATGTATATGTATATGTATATATTCTTGAATGTTTCAAGAAGTGCATAATTTCATTAGCGGAGTGCTTAAAGGTGTCAGCAGCCAAAAGAAACCAGGTAAGCAAAGTTTGCTTTCACAGGAGCTTTTCGAAAATTAAATTGTCGCAGTTCGTAAAATTAAAAAAAAAAAATTGTAAATTTAATGGTTACAATAGACACTTTTTTGCAGTGCTCCAGTCTCGAAACTTTGATACGAGTCCCCATCTTACGACATGTCAATGTCAAAGTCATAAACCCTCGAATGAAAATGGTGTGTGTGTGTGGGGGGGTTGAGCGCTTTTTAAAATTACCAAAAATAAAAGGAATTATCCAATTTAAATGAACAATTCAGTACATATTCTTTAATTATTTAATTTTATAATGAATAGGTTTTTAATTTAAAACAATCTGAGAAAATGTTATTATTTTTGTAATAACCACCAATATTTTCATGACTAAATTTTACTCGAAGAAAATATTCAAGTCGCAAATTTTTACATTTCCATAAAGATTAATCGCCGACGCATCTTCAATGAAAATAGTTTTACAAAGATTCCAACACAACACAAACGGGATTATCTTAAACATTAGTTTTAAAAACAGTATTTCAGTTTTCGGGAAAAATGTTGATGTGTTGAAATCTTTAAACATTTTTATTTTTTAAGCAATCATTTTCTCGGTTTTATCTTTCTAGAAATATAAAAAATAGGGATTAGAAATCTTATTTTAATTACTAGACGTGTGCTTCTGGTTAGTATTACTATTAGTAAAAAAGATCAGAGATCCTCCTTAGTTGATGATCTCAGAATAAAAAATGATTTTACTGAGATATATTAGCTTCTTAATTGATTTAAAACAAACTGTTCAGAAATAAAATTACAATTTAAAAAAAAAAAAGCGCTACTGAAATTAGGCATGGGGTCCCCTTTCCCAGTAGGCATGAAGCCCCACGCGGTTGAGAAGTTCGAGTAGTAAGCACCGGCCCTGTCGATTATTATAGTTTGACAATATAACTTATGTAGAAAAAAGTACCCCCCCCAAAAAAACAAAACAAAAAAAAAACACACACACACACAAAAAAAAAAATGCTGCTGAAACTAACCCTTTTGGGGCTCCTATCTCGTCAGGAGTTACTAGTATGTTATTAGTTGATAACTGACAATGTAAGTTCAGTTTAAAAATAATTAAAAAAATGGCGGATGGCTATAAAACAGTGCTGAAAAAAAGTAGCAGAGGCCACAACGGGGCCCCAGCAAACGCGTCCCACTCTGGTCAGTGGTAAGACGCGCCGGCCCTGCTTGTTTGCAGTATTCAAAGAAGAATTGATTGATTGACTTGTTTTTTTGTTTTATCAACCTTTTGCAGGTTATTTAATGCCAGAAAATTTTTTTAAACTGTAAGAATATTTTGGAGACAATAATGATACACCTCCTACTAATTAACCCATAGCTAGGGGGAGAAGAGTTGGATTCATACTTTTCCCTAAAGGTATTTGGGAGTAATTGAATGTAACAAACCTGACTGGAATTGGTACTCGGCTCTCCATTTTCCAATTCCATGCCGTTATCCATTACACAACCAACACGTCCAAGTTTGCATCACCTGATATTCTCTTGCGGTTACCCATTTAGGTACTGACCAGGTTCAACGTTGGTTAACTTTGGTGTTCGTACGAGAACCGTCGTTTTAACGTGATATAGCCGTAAACCTCAGGGTAGAATGAAATTAAAATTAATGTGTTTTGAAGAAAAGTGGGATCAATTTTATGCTAAGACAGATGTTCTGGACCCGGCCTGAAGCGATCGGATGTCTAGGCACACTGATGAAATGTGATACATCGAATCAGTCTGTCTGTGGAAGGCTATATATATATATATATATATATATATATATATATATATATATATATAGATAGATAGATAGATAGATAGATAAAAGTGAAATATAGAAGTCAACACTCAGAGGCGACAGTCTGTTTCATGCTATACACAATAGTCAGGCTGCCTGACGATTGTGGTTAGCATGAACAGCCTGTCGTTTCTGAGTGTTGACTTCTGTGTTCACTTTTATATCTATATATACATAGGTTTTACCAATGATATTGACTACTTTATCTCATAAATATAGCACACCTTAAAACTATCTTATATATATATATATATATATATATATATATATATATATATATATATATATGAAGAAATATAGTCTTAAGGTGTACTATATTTATGGGATAAAGTGTTCAATATTAGAGATAGAGCGTGTGTAAATATAAAAGTGAACATTGAAGTCAACACTTAGGGGCGACAGTTTGTTTCATGCTGGACGCAATCTTCAGGCCCCGAGTGCTGTTATTTTTCTCGGCTATTCATATATACGGGTCAGTGGTGCATTGTGGGTAGTCTATTTTGGCGGTTATTTTACCTGAAGTCGTTTATTTGTTTATTTATTTATTTGGGTTAAATTATTTTGCTTGTCATTATTTATTTTTTATTTATTTTTTATTTTTCTTTCTTATCTTATATATTTATTTATTTTTATTTTAATCGGTGTTTTTATTAACGTAGTAAAATATATATGCCTGGAAGTGGTTTGTGGCCTTATTTGGTAAGATTGGTTTCTCGATAAAATCAACCAGCCTTCTGTGGAATGAACAGGTTAAAAGCAGTAGATAGGCTGCATTCCTTTCATGTCTATTGGTTTATTGAACAGAAGTAGTGGTTTATGTCTTGTTTCCTGTTTAGGATATTGTTTAACGGTTCTTTCTTTTTTGTCTTGTGGCTACAATAATTTAATCATCCTCACTTTTTGATGATCTGACTCATTAGTGGCTGCAACGCTGAGAGTACAGTGTTGGCAGTTTTCTTCTTGCTGTACTCGACTGGTAGTAAAAGAGAGAGAGAGAGAGAGAAAGAGAGAGAGAGAGAGAGGCTGTTCTGATCAACACTTGCATAATATCGGGATAATTGTGATATCATGACGCGTATGGTTAGGTGTCCCTGCATGTATTTCCGGTGGGCAGCCCTGAGGTCACATGAGGTCACAGCAACGTTCTGGCTAGTTGACATTGACGACAGATAGTGATAATTATTCTTTTTCTTTTCTTTTTTCTCCTCAAAACAAAACAAAAACATCACCCCCTCCATCTCAACTGTTCTTTATCCAATATTCATGGGTATCCGCTCCAATTTCTGCAGTGTAGAAACGGTCTCCAGGTATCTTTGCACTTTGTGAAACCAATTCAAATTCTTCCATTGCTACCAATGATTTCTTTGTTTCTGGCTATCTTTCTCTTGATCGAAGAGATTCTATGATACATATTGCATGGCCTTGGCGTTTATATCCGGGAAAATCTGCCACTGGCAAGGGTATTGTCCCTTGAATACCCAGATTTTATTTGCTCTCGACTTTCGTTATTGCATTCTTTAGCAATCACTTTTTTCCTTTACCGCTCCCCATCTTCTCAGGACTGCAGTATATTAAACAACATTTTCGACAGTATAGAAATGACCCCACCTCTGCCCCTCTTTCTCTCTCTACTGTCATCTGTGAACAGTTCAGCATTTGGTGATTTTAATGCCGATCATGAGAATTAGCTTAAGCATTCTAATGTTATTGATGTGTCCGGTATTGAGACATTCAACTTTTCCGCTGCTCAGTCTCTTACGCAGATAATTGATTTCCCTATACATTTTCCCTAATAAAACTGATCAATCAAAACGAAACTTCTCTCTATTAATCATCTGTGAGACTCTTTCTGCCGCTCGTCATCAGATTATATTGAATCCATTGCTCGGTCTGCTGCTAAGAATGTTGATTCACTCTGTCGTACTAGACAATTTTTCTTACATATTTATAAGTCTACTATTCGTCCATGCTTTGACTATTGCTACCATATAAGGTCCGGTGATGTGGCTATACATTTAGAAATTGTTGATAAAGTCCAAAGAAGAATCATGTATATTACTGGTCCTGACCTGACATCGCGGTTCCAGTCACTTTCCCACCGCTGTAATCTAACATTCCTGTGCTTTTTCGATAAATACTTTTATGGTAATTGTTCGGAGGAACTCTCCGCCGTGGTACTTAGGTTGAATTTAAGTACTAGATTGTTGCCAAGGTCTCATCAATTCAAGGCTATATGCGTAAGTTCTATGCTAACAGTTTCTTCTCTCACTTTTCTCACTTGTGGAAAAATCTTCCGACTATATATTTCCCAGCCAACTTTGATCTTCAAAAATTTAAATGCAATGTCAATCGTTATCTACTGTTTTCCTGATTCTTCTTCTTTTATTGATCTAACTCCTTAGTAATGTTTCTCTTTTTTCCTATTTCTTCGCACTCAGTAACCACTTGTTTCTTAGTGGCTTTACTGCCTTGCATGGATGAAATAATTATATATATATATATATATATATATATATATATATATATATATATAAATTAAATTCCCATATATATATATATATATATATATATATATATATATATATATATATATATATATATATATATATGAATAAAAAAGACAAGAGGAAAAACTATTTTAGCTGATGCGTTTTCGTCCTCTGATGGATTTTTATCAAGGAAAATTTTTCCTCTTATCCTTTTCGTGATTTTGTCCCTTTACAGTTACATTCTATCTGAAAACAATTTTAAACACATACAAATATATATATATATATATATATATATATATATATATATATATATATATATATATATATATATACACCTCCTGATCAAAAATTTAAGACAACTTGAAAATATTTTATAAGAGACTCTTTGTCATGGATACATTATAAACTTTTTCTTACTTAAGGTTACTAATTCTATAATCAAAAAGGTTATGTAGACAAAAAGTTATAAAAAAAAGTTTAATCCGATCAATTTATTCAGAAATGAACATTTTTATAAAATGAGGCGTTTTACACTTGATCAAAATTATAAGACCAGGGGGTATAAATTGTTAGATCTAGGGTAATTCCAATGTTTTTAGTTTAGTTAGAGATTAGCAATCACTGCGTAAAGATGTCACCAGGCCTAAAGCAAGCAAATTTACCGAAGTTGAGCGTGCTCGAATTCTAGATTTCCATAATCAATGTTTGTCACAGCGGACGATCGCAGCTAAGGTAAATCGCAGTAAAACTGATTTGCAACTTTCTAAAGGACAGTACGAATTATGGAAAAGCAAAGTCTACTGGTAGGCCCAAACATTTCTCCGGCATTGAGTAGGAGAATAAGACGGGTTGTTGTGAAAGCCAGTCGACTTTCTTCTAGTCAAGTTAAGGCAGCCACAGATGCTGATTGCAGTCCAGTAACCATCAGACGACACTTTCGACAAAAAGGTATACCAAACATGGGACATTGAGAAGTGGAAGAAAGTCCTGTTTTCTGATGAGAAAAAATTCCATCTAGATGGTCCTGATGGCTTCCAACGATATTGGCATAACAAAAACATGCCTCCTGAAATTTTCTTCACACCTCATAGTGGTGGAGGGTCCCTAATGGTATGGGGTACCTTTTCTTACTGAGGGACGATGGAGCTCTAGGTGATGCAGGGTCGTCAGACAGCGGCTGGTTATGTTAGCATGCTACAAAAAGCATCGTTGGTGACGGAGGGCCATCGTTTGTAAGGGGATGGATGGTTATTCTAACAGGATAATGCTGCAATCCACGCTGCAATCCACGCTGCATGCCGGACCTTGACTTTTCTACAAGAAAATGGGCTCCATCTCTTGAGATATCCTGCATGCTCACTGGACTTGAACCCAATTGAAAATGTTTGGGGATGGATGGCAAGAGATGTTTATCGAAATGGCAAACAATATTCAACAAAAAATGAACTTCATGAAGCTATCTTCAGAAGCTGGAGCAATATTCCTCGCAGCTTAATGGAAACACTAATTTCTAGCATGCCCCAAAGAATTTTTGAAGTTATCACAACCAGTGGAGTTAGAAGTCATTATTAAATTTGGTTGTTGAATGTTTTCGTACACTTTTCGTACAATTTCGTAGAATTTATGTCTCTGGTCTTATAATTTTGATCAAGCGTAAAACGCCTCATTTTATAAAAATCACAATTTCTCAATAAAAAGTTCGGATTATAACTTTTTGTTTACATAACCTTTTAGATTATAAAATTAGTAACCTTAAATAAGAAATGTTTAAAATTTTTTCCATGAAAAACAGTCTTTTTAAAAAAAATTTACAAGTGGTCTTAAATTTTTGATCAGGAGTGTACACACACACACACACACACACACACACACACACACACACATATATATATATATATTAAACTCGCAATAAATAAATGCGCCGATTTAATTTGGGCAAATTTCAGATTTAACTTTATTTACGTGCTTTTATCTCAAGTTAAATCTCTTATAGTCGAAGAAATTTGTAAAAAAATGTGATGACAGACTTTTAATTATCGCGCTGTCTACTCCCCCCACCATATATATATATATATATATATATATATATATATATATATATATATATATATATATATATGTGTGTGTGTGTGTGTGTGTGTGTGTGTGTGTTTTTGATTTAATTACAAGTATTGAAGTTGTACAGCCATCGATCAATATATGGATTTATTTTGAATCGCACGAGATATCCTAATAATGGCGACGTTCTAATTATCTGAGAAACTCGTCAAATTATTGGAGAATGGTTGTACCTCTCAAGTAAAGAAATACATTTTTACCATCAAATATATCCGGAAAAACATAAGATTCATTCTGTTTCATTATCTATCTATCTATCTATCTATCTATCTATCTATCTATCTATCTATCTATCTATTTTAATTATATATCTCAATCTTTTCATTATCTATCTATCTATCTATCTATCTATCTATCTATCTATCTATCTATCTATCTATCTAGTCCCAGCGGTAAAAGTTAGTGGCATACCACCCAGTGGCAGATTGGTGGCTTGCGTGTAGGGTTAGTCAGCCGATGGAGGGTATGTGGTATGGGGGATTTTTTGCGAACGTTCCGTCTTCCCGCGAGAATGTCAAGGACTTTGAGTGGGTCGGGTGCTCATATAAATTTCTTTAATCCGATTGTCTTGTTTGTCTTTATCCTAACTTCAGCTGAGTTCACTTTCTGTTTATGTCGGCGCCGCCATCGATATTATATTGAGGCACGATTTTGCATTTGGCAGATATGAGAATACCTTCTACGTCAACGCTCGAGGCACTAAGCTCTAATGACACTCTGAGAGGACATCATGTACAAAGTTTACTTTTGTAACTCATCGAGTGAATCCAGTGCGTACAGGTGTCACCACAGATCAACTTTGATTATAAGATAATTTCATTCAGATATCTGTGGGCTTATCACATTGAATGACCGGTTCCCGTAGGATCACCGAAGTTAAGCAACGTCGAGCCTAGTCAGTACCTAGACTGGTGATCACTTGAGGATACTAGGTGCTGTAAACTTGGATGTGCAGGTGGTGTAATGGATAACGTCTCAGAATTGGAAATCGTGGGCGAGTTCAAATTCCAGACGGGCTTGTTATATTCACTTATGTAAAAATACCCTAGTTACTGGTTAATTAATAAGACTTTTATCAGTAAATCATTATTACCTTCAAAAAACGTTTTCTGGCTTTAAATAACCTACAAAAGATTTGTAAGTCGTAAAAATCAAATCATTTTTATACGCGTAAGCAATTCTCGTATATATGAAACGAAACTTGGTATTTTATTACTGTTGAATTTCATTGGTTTTATGGGGTATCAATCATTTTTGATTTTATTAAAACAGATGCAATAAAAGCCTTGACATGTATTATGACACACACACAAAAAGAAAATATAAAAAAAGATATATAAATAGAGGCTGTACACCAAGATGTAGCGTGCCACTAATTCGTTGAATATTTTGATTTTAATTAAAACTCTAATTAATATAAACGCTTCCAGTGAACGGTAAACAATAATTTCAATAGAAGCGAATCACGAGGTATGCTTTCTGCCCGAAAAAAAAAATTAAGGGAGATTTCATTTAAACAATTTAATTGGATAATTCTAAAAGCTTACACTTTAAATAATATATAATGAGACAGGTGAACAGATATATATGGCCCAAAATAGGGGAAGGAAAAATAAAGTGAATTGAATTGTCAGGAGAAAATTAATAGATGTGAATGTAGAGATGTTTACCTGACCTAAACGAAAAAAAAAATATGTATATTATATAGGTATGATATAAATAGGAATAGAGATTTTGTTCAGAATTTAATTATATATATATATATGTATGTATGTGTGTGTGTATTTATTGTGTATTTGAGCAGCAATACTTCTTTTATGTATGTTTCGTTAAATATAACCGAGAAGAAATATTTATAAGTGTTTTTATTTAATACAATTTTTATTTTATGAAGACTGCGTGGAGAAATTATCAATAGTTTTTATTGTCCCGATCACTTCCGGCTAATATTTAAGCCATTTTCAAGAGGCGGTATTTTTGCTGGTGATTTCAGTAAAAATGAATGTGTAGCACTTATTTTATCAGTCCATTTTGAATCAGCCAAAGAACTGCCAAGATTTTTCTTAACTAGTATTTAGTTTATTATTAGATGAAGAATTGTTAACAATTATTATTCATTTTTGACTAGTATTTACTTTAATTCATTTTTTTTATTAAATGAAGCCTTGTCAAGTGTTACAATTAATTTTTCATTAGTATTTACTTACGTTTTCATTTATTAGATGAAACATTGTTAAACTTTATTATTAATTTTTGTAAAAAATTTACTTTCATCTTTATTTTTATTAGATGTAGCATTGCTAACCATTAGTATTAATTTTTGACTTGTATTAACTTGCATTTTCACGTTTTATTAGATGAAACTTTATCTGCCATTATTATTCATTTTTGATTTATATTTACTTTCATTTTAATGTTTTATTAGTTGAAACATTGTCAGCCATTATTATTACATTTGGACAAGCATTTACTTTCATCTTCAGTTTTATTGGATGAAGTATTGTCAGCCATTATTATTCATTTTTAACTCGTATTTACTTTCACCTTCATTTTTTACTAGATGAAACATTGTCAGCCATTATTATTAAGTTTTGATTTGTATTTACTTTCATTTTCATATTTTATTAGCTGAAATGTCAGCTATTATTACGTTTTGACTAGCATTTAATTTCATCTTCAGTCTTTATTAGATGATGTATTGTCAGCCATTATTAATTTTCGACTAGTATTTACTTTCATCTTCAGTCTTTATTAGATGATGTATTGTCAGCTATTATTAATTTTTGACTAGTATTTACTTTCATCTTCAGTCTTTATTAGAGGATGTATTGTCAGCCATTATTAATTTTCGACTAGTATTTACTTTCATCTTCAGTCTTTATTAGATAATGTATTGTCAGCCATTATTAATTTTCGACTAGTATTTACTTTCATCTTCAGTCTTTATTAGATGATGTATTGTCAATCATTATTAATTTTTTCCTAGCAATTACTTTCATCTTCATTCTTATTAGATGAAGCATTTTCAACCATTATTATTATTTGTTAATATTATTTTTTTCTTATCTTCATTATTTATTGGAATAAGCATTGTCGACCATTATTATTCATTTTGAACTAGTGATAACTTTCATCTTCATTTTTTATTAGATGAAACATCGTCAATCTTTATTATTAATTAGTGGTTAATACTAATTTTCATATCCCATTTTTATTTTCTTTTTGATTGCAATTTCACTCAGCCATCAATCTGATGAGAGATGAGAGATAAAGAATAACGTTTTGTGTAGATACGAACTTTCGTCCTTTTTATCTCAAAGAGATTTGATTGAACGCAGCAGAATTTCAAATCTAAGCTAAAAATACTATCTTTCATTTCACGATTTCTTGCAACGCCATATTTGATTTTGTATTTACAGTAGTAATATCTGTAGCATCACTATTCTCTTTCTTTCATTTTTATTTATGTCGAACATAATTATTCCCCTTGTTTCAGTATAATCAGTGAGCATTAAATTCTCCACACATTTGTGGCGAGTTTAAAGTAATTCTATGACTCACAAGGTGTCCATAGTCTTCAAATACAGATACAAACTGTAGGTCTTTTTTTTATTATAGTAGGGATTCACAACGCGGAGTTACGTCATGTTCTCCTTTGATTACCGCTATAATATGCAAGTCAAAGAGATAGGCATTGTGGTTTAGGTGAAGGAACTTAATTTCTTGTTCGGCTTCAGGTTAAAAGAGTCATCTGCAGATTTCGGATACCAGTAAAGGCACGTGGTGAAAAGAGGAAAAGCCTCGTTTTGGAATTTTAGGATGAAGGTCCCTGTTTTTTTTTTTTTTTTTTTTTGCACGATGGCAAAAAGAGTTTATTTAATTTTTATTTATTTACTATTTTTTTTAATAACCGACATACCTTAATTCTTTGTATAATTGTAAGTATGATTTCTTGTGGTTCCTACTTTTTTTAAACTTTCTCGCTGCACACATATTCTCTGCCGAATATTCACAGCATTTGTCGATACATCTACAACTTTGATTTGGTTGGTTGTTTTTGTTTGGCGGCATATCAACATCTGCATGAGTTACTTAATAACGAAATTTAAATATTTTTTACGCAATTTTATTTTTGAATTTTTTGAGATAATAATGCTTTAGTGATACACGTCTTACTAATTAGCCCATAGATGGGGGAGAATAGGGAGATTCATACCTTTCCTAAGTTTATATTCACGTTAGTGATTAAAACGAACTCAACTGAAATTAGAACTCGGCATTCCGATTAACAATCTTAACGAGTCATTATCCATCACACCACGCGCACATCCACTCTTACCGTACCTGGTGTTCTCAAGCGGTCACCCATCTAAGTACTGACCAGGTTCGACGTGCTTAACTTCGGTGATCAAGGTGATGTAGCCATAAGCCTACATCTTTGAGGAGATTATCGTATATTCATTGCCATGTAAAAGATTAGATATTATATAGCAGTTTTGCACTATTTTATTTGTTTCTAAGGGCAATTTTCTGTTTCTTAATATTTTGTTTAGTTTCTTAAAGGTACCTTTCGCTCTTTTATATGTATTTGAATTTCTGTGTTACACCTCTCGTCGTCCGAGTTTCGTTAGAATAAATAGATTTAACAAAATCTAATTTACAGAAAATATTATACACCTAAATCGTCATAGATCTCATGTCCTTATATACGTCTCAGATCTTGTTTCTTTTATTAAAAAAGAAACAGAAAGAATTGATTAAAGAAAAAGCTAAAAATTTATTTATTTGATTTTACTTTTCAGTATATTCGATGTCTAGACAACTTTGGATTTTTATTAAGAGTCATTACGCATCATACAACACCGCCATGTTTTTCATCATGGCTGCCGTCACCATTAGCATCATATCAACTGTAGTATTAATGACTATAATACAAACGCAAAGACAACATTTGTTATTATTATTATTATTATTATTTATTTTTTTATTTATTTATTCATTAAATTTTTTTACGACTTATCAATATTTGGCGGGCTATCTAGAACCAGAAAATATGTTTTAGTTCGTAAGAATTTTTGTGATGGTAACAATGGCTTATACAAGTTCTATTAATTAACCCATTGCTGGTATGAGAAGAGGTGAATTCATATCTTTCCCAAGGTTATTTGCGCTTAAGTAAATATAGCGATCCCGACTGGAATTGGAACACGGCTCTCCGAATTCCAGTTACGAGCTGTTATCCAATAAACAACTGCACATTGTGCCCAAAAGAAATTAGCAACTCTATTTTGGGACGTAATTTTAGATTAGGCGTTTCTTCCCTCTACACCGGTTTCTTGGTATTTTTCATTGTTCTATTCCCTGTATCTGCTTCATCGTTCGTTCCTCCTATGACAACTGTACGTACAGTACGATATACCCCGACAGAAGACCTCACTAATCTCCATGATGGTCTACTTATAATGGGGGAATCACCAATCACCGGGCACCTCAGAATGGAGCGCTAACACACCCGGATGTCTCTCCTCGATTCCATCCAACTATGCTAATATTATATACAGTTACTAATGAACCAATTTCTTGTGGGACAACAAAGAAGAAGGGTCTCTTTTGACGGGACGACATACTCACCTTCTCTCAAATCAGTCTTATATATCAGACAAAGACGAACTCTCTTTCTTTTGTCGAGAATAAGGCAAGTCCCGTTCACCATTTCTGCTATTTGACTCCGGTTCTGGTTCATTATGTCTGCTACACACATCCAAGCTTATCGCACCTGGTATTCCCAAGTTGTCATCCATCTAGATGCTGACCAAGCTCGACGTTGTTTAAGTTCGGTAATCCTGCAGAACCAGCGTTTCAACGCGATATGGCCGTTAGCCATTATTATTATTAGATTTACCGTTGAAAACTCTCTGACTTGGATGTAATTAAAATAGCTGACGTATTTATATTTAGCAAAAAAAGAAAATTTACTCTGTAAAAATGGACAGATAATTTATTTAAAGAAAGTTTTATTTATTTATTTTTTTAAACTTTAATTTATTTTAAAACTTATCTTTCAAGCATACGAAAAACCTACACTTAGCAATGTGCGTTGCGAGAACGCGGGGATTGAGTTTAAATAGCGTAAAGGAATAACTCTACTCATGAGAGAAGCGAAATATTGAAGGCAATGGCAGATCTATCTTTATAGCAATGTCAATGAAATCAGGTGCAAATGAATGCGAATTCTATTAGACCTGATGAGATACAAAACCAAACTAATTCAAATTTTAATGAATAGAACTCGTAGCAGAATTGGACCGGAAATAAAACAAGAATTGTCTGGTTGTATTCAAGAAAATCAAATACAATAATAAAAGCACCAAAAGAATTAAATAAAATAACTTTCATCATAGGAGAATGTATTTTAAAATGTATATAAAATATTTAAGAGAGAAAACGTATCCTTGACAAACTTAATGTCTGTTTCAGCTGATTCACTGGACTCCTTCTTTTCTCATGCAGGCTGTTTCTTTTCAATATAGGTTAGGAATTACTCAAATATATTTCCAATGTAAATAAAGCTCTTTTAGTATTTCAAGTAGTTCTTCGTATCGTACCCAATGAAATGCCTATGTGTAATCAACATTGTTTAACCTTTGTGCCCGCCAAAAACACTGTGTCAAAAGGACTGTTATTCCCTTATTAGTGTATATATTTTTGACTTTCTCAGCAATATTTATTGTTTTAAAAAGCAATGATTAAAATTTTAATAAAATCAAAACATTTGAAAGTTGATTTATACATTTTCTTTATTCTTGAGAATGACAACAAAGATGTTAAATACTATTTATTATTATTTACAAGAATAATTTTATATTTAAAGATATGTGAACCAACTATAATGAAATATTTATTATTTACTATTTTATAAAGAAATAAATATGAAAATAATTTTTTTTATCCATAAATTTATTAAAAAAAGTCTGTGAATTAGAAAATTTAAATAAGCACATAACGACATGTAAATGTAATTGTGAATTTCGAAAAAATGCATTTCCAGACATTTTCTTCATTTGATTTCGCCATTAAAATTCACTAAAATAGGTTGAGAGTATTTCTTTCTCTTACATATTTTGATAATTTTGTGATTTTTTTTAATAAAAAAATTATTTTCACATTTATTTCTTTATAAAATGGTGAATAATAAATTTTTTATAAAAGGTAGATAATAAATATACAATTGTATTTGGCTCACATATTTTTATAATCTTGTAAGAAAATATTTCCGAGGGAGTCAAAAGTGCATGCAGTAATAGCGGTGTCTAGGGAATAACAATTTATTAACACACTATTCTTTTTTCGTGGGTAAGAAGGTTAAACATTGCCATGTAATTACTAAAATATAGGTATAGGTTTTTATTTTTTTGTATTGTTTTCAGTGAAAGCATTCAGATTATAACAATAGAATTTCTGATAAGGTAATTTCATTTATTACCCCTCTCCTAAAAATATCAACGCATTTATTTACACACAGTTTTGTCTTTCAATCCGATTTAAAGATGGCGAACCTAACACGTCACGTCGGCGAAACGCGTCGTCTATAAGTTTTTCTACTTTTTCTCATATGTCTATATCTATATCTATCTCAATCTCTCTGTGTATAATGAATGATAAAAAAATTACCACAAGTGGGGAATAGGCTATTTCGGCAGATGATGAAAGTGGTTGTCTGTCTTTTCATCGGGGTTGAAAAGACAGACTACCACTCGTATTGTCTTCCGAAATAGCCTATTCCCCACATAAGTTAAAAAAAAATTGATTATTCATTATATTGCCCTGTACAAATAAAATACATCGACCTCTCCTTTTGTGGATCAATTTTAATATTTTTATATTACTAGGACCTACTTGGATTATACACTTATGCAATTTATATTTTTTACCTTTCCATATATATATATATTTATATGAAGAAAAATATACGGAAAAAACAAACAAAAATCCTAATATGCAATTATGCTGTTTTAATGTTAATATAATGTCAACGTCGGACGTTTCGGTCTAGTAGACCATCTTCAGGACATATTCATAAAACATAATTAACATTAGACTATATTCAATTCAACATGAAAAGACGGATTTATGAGGCAGGCATAATATCTATCTCACGCACGGTGAATACTAGACCCGGCTTCTTTAATATTTCCCCTTTTCTAGCAAGATTAATGCTCGACAAACGTACATATAAGTTTTAGATTAAAATAAAATTCTTTTCATTTTTCATTCAAAATACTCTATTTTAAGGATACGTTTTCACAACATCGCCCACGTGACGCCGACGTGATCATATTGAAACAGAACGCTGATCTTGAAAAATTTCAGTTATCTGTTTTGATTAGTCTTACTCTTATGTTCATCGTCTTTATTTTTTAATTTTATTTAAGCTTTCGGCTTACATAAGCCATTATCAAAGAAGACAATTACATTACAATATATTAAGCAATACACGGACAAAACAATAATGATTGTCTGTTTATGTTTACATGGAAGATTTCCAAGCAACGACAAACTCGTGCATACAAGACACTGGAAGCGAAAATCGCACCGCAGCTCGTGATGTCACACATGACTACGCGAGAGTGAAAACGAGAAGTGTTAAGTATGGGAAGTCGTTGGTATAAACCAATCGCTTCTGTTATAAATCATAGGCATTTAAGAATGTTTGTGGAGATTTCATAGTTTATTTTGTTTAGTTTAAGTTTCAACTGTTTTATGTATATAGCTTCAAGAATTTTTAGTTTTTGCTTATTGTTTTCATGTTTAAGTATAGCTGTGTTTTCAACGAGGATTTTCCGGAATTGTGTGTGTGGCCAGGCATGTTGTTTTAAATGCCTAAAAATGGTAGAGTTATCATTTAAATGTCAAGCGTCGTGAAAGCGCGTTTGTGGTGTGACCAACATAAATATTATTTAATCCGTTGGAGATACAAGCGATTTGCAAAAAACGAACATAGTTTACAAATTCAAGTGCCCTTTGGGAGATTGTATTAGACATTATGTTTTAAAATGTCTATGACAGCAAGGATTTATGATACCTAAATTGTAATTAAAAAAAAATTACAATTATAAAAAGAATGTTTTAAAATACGTAAAATGTAATTAAAAAAATTACAAATATAAATTAAGTTACCTCCCTTGATGACGTTAACTACTACATCAACAGACCACGTTTCTCTACGCATTTACAAAAAAATAAATAAATAAAAAAATAAAAAATCAAAAAAAATCACACCTATCAATTATATTAATTTTTTGTTTTAGCAATTCACCCTGAAGATGATCATGGATGAGAGCGAAAGTACTTGGGAAAATAAAAGGAATGAGAAAAACTACGGCACCTTCCTTAAATGGCAACATCAAGAAATTGATCCGTACATTTAAAAGGATTAAAATAAAAAGAGACATAATTTGCCTACATTATTCAACAAAGCAAGCAAGCAACCAAACACACACACACACACACACACACACACACACACACACACACACAAACACATATGTGTGTATGTGCATAGTAAATATTCAGCCAATACAAGAACCACTCGTGGTAGGGATACTGAATGAGGGTGTTGTTTACAGAGAGGATAAATTAAGTGCATATTATGAGGATATGTAGAATAGATAACAGTTGACCCTGGACTAGAAGTGGTTAAGATTGTAGTGATCGGAGAAGAATTTTTGTTCTGTTATATATATATATTTTTATTCTGTTATATAGATTTTTTGTAAAAATTGGCGCAGTGCAAAATTATTCGCTGTCCCATTAATGGAAATTATTAAATAATATTGCTCTATGATAAATGTTTTTTTTTTACTTCTTAGTTTGATATTTAATACAAGTACCATTGAAAATTATATAGTACTAACGTGATTCTATGACATTCTAGAACGTTCTGAAGAACACAATACGTATGTACCACGTACTGTGATATCTCATTCTGCAAGCATGGCAAAACTTCTGAACTTGACAAGAAGCTCTAAATGAAGACAGCTGATTTGTCGCAGCAAGTTGATAGATATACAGCAATTTTCCAATCGTTTTAATGTTCCTAGATCGATAATTCAATGCATTATAAAGAAATAGAACGAGACTCATTGTACTAAGAATAAGTTAAGGAGTGACAGAAAATGGCTAATTTATGAGAGAATGGAAGGGAAAAATTGTTAGAGATGTCTTCAAGATTCCGCACTTAACTAAACAAAATATATGAAGATTAGGGGTGCCAATGTAATTAATGTATGACAGTGACCTGAAACACACGGCACGAATTGTTATGAAATACTTAGATGGCATCAAAATTATGGTATGAGGTACCGAAACGAAGTGAAAACCTAAACTCCATTGAAAATTGATAGGCTTATTTGAAGAAAAAAGTGGAAGGAATTTTTTCGAATTTAGAGGATCTAGAAGCTATTTCTAGGGAAGAGTGGAGCAAAATACAGAAATAATTAA
The DNA here is from genome assembly GCA_903632075.3 of Acanthosepion pharaonis. Classification (NCBI taxonomy): domain Eukaryota; kingdom Metazoa; phylum Mollusca; class Cephalopoda; order Sepiida; family Sepiidae; genus Acanthosepion; species Acanthosepion pharaonis. Next base: position 860,182 of record CAHIKZ030003164.1, on the reverse strand, counting down.
GTAATTAAAATACAGAAACAATTAAATAATTAAGTAATTAAAATACAGAAATAATTAAAATAATTGTCGGACTTTGTCCATTTCATAATGTACGTCAGTGTGTGTAGTGAACTTGAAAGAAACTACCAAAAATGATAACAGAGTCAATAACAAAGAAGCTGTTCGATTGGAACTTACTTCTGCCCGATGGAACACGGAAGGAATGTGTGTGGTTTTCTACAATGTAAGTAGCATGGCTGGTCCTGGCCGTAAAGGTGCTAACTGGCTAAACCAAGGAATGAAGATTAAACAATTCAAGTCAATAACAGAGAATAAAGATTGCACAATTGCATATTAAGGCAAGAAAGTTAATAATTTTGCTCTATGTTAAATGTTTGTTTGATGTCTTCGCATGATTGTTTGATATTAAAATAAAATTTGGTTCTGATCAAAATTCCACATTCTTTCAAATCCACTATTTGATCATTTGGGAAAAAACGAAATTTCCATGAAAATTTGAGGGATTACGGTTTTATTCATAATTATCAAATGGGGATGAATAATTCTGACACTAACCCTATCTATCTATCTATCTATCTATCTATCTATCTATCTATCTCAGTCCATTCATTTCTATCTATCTATGTCATTTTTATTATCTATCTATCTATCTATCTATCTATCTATCTATCTATCTATCTCAGTCCATTCATATCTATCTATCTATCTCATTTTTATTCATCTATCTATCTATCTATCTATCTATCTATCTATCTATCTATCTATCTATCTATCTATCTCAGTCCATTTATTTCTCTCTCTCTCTCTCTCTCTCTATCTATCTATCTATCTCAGTCCATTTATTTCTATCTATCTATCTCAGTCCATTCTTTTCTTTCTATCTATCTATCTATCTATCTATCTATCTCAGTCCATTCATTTCTATCTATCTATCTATCTATCTATCTATCTATCTATCTATGTCATTTTTATTATCTATCTATCTATCTCAGTCCATTCATTTTTCTATCTATTATTTTATTATCTATCTATCTCAGTCCATTCATTTCTATCTATCTATCTATGTCATTTTTATTATCTATCTATCTATCTCAGTTCATTCATTTCTATCTATCTATCTATGTCATTTTTATTATCTATCTATCTATCTATCTATCTATCTATCTATCTATCTCAGTCCATTTATTTCTAACTATCTATCTCAGTCCATTCATATCTATCTATCTATCTATCTATCTATCTATCTATCTATCTATCTATCTATCTCAGTCCATTCATTTCTTTTATATCTATCTATCTATCTATCTATCTATCTATCTATCTATCTATCTATCTCAGTCCATTCATTTCTATCTATATATCTATGTCATTTTATTATCTATCTATCTATCTATCTATCTATCTATCTATCTATCTATCTATCTATCTATCTCAGTCCATTCATATCTATCTATCTATCTATCTATCTATCTATCTATCTATCTATCTATCTATGTCATTTTTATTATCTATCTATCTATCTATCTATCTATCTATCTATCTATCTATCTATCTATCTATCTTTTTACAGTAAGATTCTACCTGTACAAGGCTTGGGGACCCCATGAAGTAGAGATTTACGTTAGGAGGCAGTTTGTATGGATAGGTGAGGAAGGTAGCGATTAACCCTAGCCTTGAACAGGTTAGGATTGTGGTGATCGGGAAAACATCCTCTTTGGTGTTGGTTCCACAGAGCTGTGGTTTGCTGGAAGAAGCTGTTCAAGTGAAACTTACTTCTCACCGATGGAAATACGGAGGGAATGTGGTTGGTTTGCTAAGACGTGAGTGCCATGGCGGATCATGGCCCTGAAGGTTCTAACTGGCGGAACCAAGGAATGTATTTCGCCTGAGCACTTTCCTAGAGAGCAGTGAGAGGCTTGCCACGTACCACCTGTGTGTGTGAGAGAGAGAGAGAGAGAGAGAGAGGTTGGAAGTGGAAATAAGGGTTCGGAGACACTTTTGAACTCTATCGAGGTTTGAGATCGCGCTCCGTGCAAATCCTGTCGAAATATGACAAAAGCACTCCATTCTTGGCTTGATCTGACTATTATAAAGTTAAGAGATAGCACGAGGAGCCAGGCATTTACTGGAGCGTTACTGGGCGGGGTCGACAATTATATCTACATCTTTAGCGATGTCTCCTATGTATGAGTTTCACGTCAGGTCAGGTGTGACCTTCCCAAAGAATACCAGAATATAGACGAAAGAATTGTAGCTACGACACGGACAGTCCCTTCAATTAGTTTCCTGAAATGACCGTACATGACGTCCCGCTAGACCGTTTCAAAAGTTCTAGTTTCCCAAAGAATACCAGGATGTAGACAAAATAAATCTATCTACTCCACAGACGGTTCATTCAACTCGTTTTCTGAAATGACCGTACACCAGGTCAAGCCAGACCATTTCAAAATTTTCCAGCTTCCCAAGGACTACCAGGACGTAGACAAAAGAATTGTAACCACGACATAGACAGTTCCTTCAATTCCTGAAATGATCGTACACGTCGTCCCTTTAGACCGTTTCAAAAATTCGATTTTCCCAAATGTTATGGGACCTTACGCATACTAACATAATGGACTATTCCTTACGTAACAAATACTGCGCCTCAAGAGGAAGCAGGGAGTTCAGTCCGAAGTCGGGCGACCGGCTGACTGGCTGATCGGTTGAACTCTCTGCCTTCGGGCGGGGAGGAACCCGAACGACGCTACGCCAAAGGGCGGAGTCTCTTTCAGGGAGGTAAACCGACCCTGAACCCGTGTATACGGCTTCAAAGTGCATATTTTTGGCCAAGCCCACGGGCTCGGAGATCCCACGTTAAACCGGCCTTGTGCCACATGATGCTCTCGTGGGGGGGTGACTAAATACTGTTCAGTCTGAAGTCGTGCGACCGGCTGATCGGTTGAACTCTCTGACTTCGGGCGGGGAGGAACCCGAACGAGGCTACGGAGTCTCTTTCGGGGAGGTAAACCGACCCTGAACCCATTTATACGGGTTCAAAGGGCATATTTTTGGCCGAGCTCACGGGCTCGGAGATCCAACGTTAAACCGGCCTTGTGCCACATTATGCCCTCGTGGGGGGTAACTAAATACCGTTCAGTCTGAAGTCTGGAGTGAGGTCCGTCAGAAGTCCGTCAGTCAGTCAGAGCGAGCGAGTCAGTCAGTCGAGTCAGAGGCAGTCCGAAACAGAGTCACGTTCAGACAATTACTACTAAACCTGATTGTTCGTACGAACACTTTCTACTTCTCTGTATATATTCCTGTTTGTAATATATCTGTGTTATTCCATATCCGTATTCGAGTTCTTCTTTATTGGTTCTACCTTGGACTATCACCGTGGTACAAGGAACCGGATCATAACACCAAAGAATACCAGGATGTAGGCAAAATAAATCTATCTACTCCACGGAAGGTTCCTTCAATTCGTTTTCTGAAATGACCGAACAACATGTCCAGCCAGACCATTTCAAAATTTTCCAGCTTCCCAAGGACTACCAGGACGTAGACAAAAGAATTGCAACCATGACATGGACAGTTCCTTCAATTCCTGTAATGATCGTACACGTCGTCCCTTTAGACCGTTTCAAAACTTTCAGTTTCCCCCCAAAAATACCAGGATGTAGACAAAAGAATTGCAACTACCACATGAGCGCTTCCTTCAACTTGTTTCCAGAAATGACCGCACACTTCCTTGTCGTTTTATTTTAGGTTTTGTGTCTGGGAGTTTCTTACCCTTATATTCTTTTTTCAACACTTCTACTGCGAAGAACCATTCATGATTTTGAATTGTGTGTCCGCGGAATCAACACCAACTCCTTTATCACCCTTCAAGTATATATTGTCTTTCCATAAGTTCTTGTGCAATGGAGTCTTTCATGACATTGGTTTGTGTGCCTATCATACGTCTCCATAGTGGAGTCGACGCTAATTTTCAATATCGACTACCCCCGCTTTCATCACGATAGCCCTGACAATTTATGCAATTAACTTTCAGTGGTTTGAGAACAACTAGAAAGAGTACTATCAATCCAACAACAAACTTCGAAGTTTTGCAACCGTTACTTATTTCAAGGATTCGACTTTTACCCTTTCTGAAAATCCAGTAAAATTACTTCTTTAAATGATGTCTTTCTGGCGGTAATTGAAGTATTGTTCGAAAAGCCACGATCGTAGATCCTATATAGAATGGAAAATGCGTAAAGAAAATGATGGGCGTTGGGTTGAAGAGGAAGAAAACAGACACACAGACGGGTGAAGTCGGAAAGTATGGAAGGAGATAAGGCATAAGAATATCTTCATTTATAAATAAGCGTGACATAATTTCCGATTCATTGGTTGCTGATTAGCAGACGAAATTGACTTTGAGCCCAAAAGATTGCCCGAGCAGCAATCAGACTAGACGAAAAACAAAAAAAAAAAAAAAAAAACAAAAAAAAAAAACAATACAAAAAACATTAAAGTCAATTTCTCACGAAAATCTTTTACATTAAAGCAAGAAAAGACATGAGTGAGAAAAGACAACAAAATTAACAGTTAATGGCAAAGAAAAGAAAAACTTGGTTTTAATAGAGTCCGCTGTCCATTTAAAAAAAAAAATACCTTATTTCCAACGTCTGTCACGTGAGATGGCAAAATTAAAAATTCTAACAAAATAACAAAATTTGTTACAGCTTACATGTTTTTTGAGGTTTCATGAATAATTGAATATAATTCATGCGCAAATTCTCCCTCACATTGTCAGTGGCTGTTGCTCATTTTCAAAAGACAACCTATATTTGTTGAAATGAATATTAAGTTCTCACTTTGGCTTTAAAAGGTAAAGGCAAATGTAAGCTATTCGATGTAGATAACAGAATCAAAAAAGTAGAACAATTTAAATATATGGGAAGTATTTTAACAGACTACGGAAAGTGCGACACTGAAATCCGAATGGACATTTGGATATCGAAAGATGCCTTCCAAAAGCTAAGTAAAGTATTAAAAAATAGGAACATTTCGTTAGAAACAAAGAAAAGTGTACGGAACTGTTAGGCAATATCAGTTGGATACTGGAAAATCTCCTTGAAGATGAAGAAGAAACTCATAGGAACAGAAATGTTGTTCTGCAGAAGGATGCTGAGAATACTATGGAATTGATATGTGAGCAACGACGAAGTTCTGTGGAAAACTGAAAAAAAACGCACATGGAGAAAGTGGAAAGGGAAACAAAGAGGCAGTTGAAATTTCTAGAACACATAATGAGGAAAGAGGGCTTGGAAAATTTGATACTCACAGGACAGATGGAAGTCAAGAGGGACAGAAGAAAACAACGCATAACCTATCTAGTGAGCTTGAGAAAATCGATGGCAGAACAGGGTTTAGAAGAGATAACAAAAGGAACAAGTTTATTAAGAGCTACAAAGAACAGGGAACTGTGAAGCGCCATATTTGCCAACGTCCTGAAGGGACAAGGCACATAGAAGAAGAAGAAGAAGAAGAAGAAGAAGAAGCTATTCTGCATTTTTGTTGTTTTTTTTTTGTTAGATTTAACAACCGTATTCCATTTTTATATATCCCATAAAGCATATATAATATGTAATATATTTTGCAAAACTTGCGCAGAATCGCCCTCATACTGTCAGTTTTTGCTTATTTGCAAAAGACGATATATCATAATCCTAGTCTTTGTTTCGCTGTCGTTCATTTACTGGTATAAAATCTATATTCAGTTATTGGATGCTTATAGTGCAATTGAATTATAGTAAGACCTTCCATTAACTTCTGCGACAATTAATACTACATTGATAAGCATATAGATACAGATGTGTATAGATATACCTGGTGTAACAGCAAAATTGTCCAAATCGTGTAAAAGCAAAATTGTCCATTACTTATAATAAGCTTTGAACCGTTGTATCTTGGAAATGATCAACAATATCTTACTGCAATTCTCCGAGCTTTTTATAACACTATTGTATTCTACTTTGAGCAATAAAAATGTATAATTACTGTCGAAGCTAAACAGAAAAATTCGTGATGAAATCGATCATGAACGAAAATAACGTTCATCGTTAATTAATCATGGCTAAGGATAGAAAGATCATGAAGGGTTGAAATTGAGTTCAAATATATATATATATATATATATATATATATATATATATATATATATATATATAATTCCAGGATCATTTTCAACTCATTCAAGATGATCTTCGCTCTCTCTAAACTCCTTACTTTCTGTCCTGAGAAACAAAAATGCCTCATACGTTTCACATACGATTTTCAAATCTTTTTCACTGCTCTTTGGACTGTTATACGTGAAACTTCTTTCACATGTGTCAAACATCTTATGGATTGAGTTGGATCTTTTCTAATTGATCTCTTTAGCTCTAAGTTGAAATAATCATCTCTCTTCCTGCTGTGACCTCTTGGTCCAGTTTTCCCCTCTACTGTTCCCTCTTTTTAAACTTATTCACCGTTCTCTTGATGGTTCTTGAATGAATTTTGAAGATGGAAGCCAGAGTACTATTGTTGAAGGCCTGAATGATTATTTTCCACTCACCATTGCTCGTTTGGAAAGAGAGTGGGTCTAACCCAAAACAATTTTAATCTGCTCTCTTTTTAGCTGAATAAGTCGAAGGGTTTTCAGTCATTCTTACGATAAATCGTGTCAAACGTCTTATCTGAAAACCTGGAATAGAGAAACTCAATTAGTTTAGTGTTTTTTGTAGATATTAAACATTTTGTGAGATAGATGAGGGAAAGAGGAAAACAGCGTGTAACATACTTGATGAAGTTTGAGTAAATGAATAGGAGAACAGAGTGTGAGAGAAATAACATAAAGCCAAAACTTATTAAGAGCTACAAGAGACAGGAAGATGTGGAGAGCCATCATCGCCTTGAAGGGAAACGGCAAAAAAATGAAGAAGAAGACTTGCGCAGAATCGAATTGAGTTTCTGTCATGGTGCCTACCTAGACCGACAGAATGAACTCTTCCGAACGCTATACACACTACGCCTCTCAAGAGAGACGAACAGTATTAGTACGAGTATTAGTACGGATTTGGTATTGGGACGGTATTGAATCGAGTCGAGCTTCTCGGCTTGACGGTCGAACTCTCTGCCTCTGAGCAGAGAGAAACCCGGACGAGGCTCCGCCGAAGGGCAGAGTCTCGTTTGGGGAGGTTGACCAACCCGATCCCGTTTATACGGGTTCTCCGGGTATTTTTTGGCCGAGCCTACGGGCTCGGGAAACCTACGTTAAACTCGGCCTTCTGCCACATGCAACCCTCGTGGGTGGGGGGAGGCTAGTTACCGAATCGAGCCAACCCTTTCGGCTTGACGGTCGAACTCTCTGCCTCTGAGCAGAGAGGAACCCGGACGAGGCTCCGCCGAAGGGCAGAGTCTCGTTCGGGGAGGTTGACCAACCCGATCCCGTTTATACTGGTTCTCCGGGCATTTTTTTGGCCGAGCCTACGGGCTCGGGAAACCCACATTAAACTCGGCCTTGTGCCACATGCAACCCTCGTGGGGGGTGGCTAGATACCGAATCGAGTCGAGCCGATAGTAGTTCACTCCAAACCAGACTGACAGTCATACTAACCCTTTCACTTCTTTGTATTATTTCTTGTGTAATATATTCTGTTAATTCTACTGTTGTGTTTCGTGTTGTTCTTTCATGGTCCTAACCTTGGACCATAAAAGTTTCATATGTAAACACATCGAAAAGCTTGATAGACGGCCAGTTATATTTGACTTGGTAGACGGCTGTCGAAATACAAGCATTTTCATTTTGCTGAGAATTTTTGCTTTATTTACAAGCAGGCTATTGTCATCATCATTGTTATTATTAGGTTGGTGTAAAAATAATGTCGTTTTTTGACGTTCAACTTAACGTCAAAAAACGACATTATTTTTGCACCAACCTAATATTATCACAACGCATCAACCTTTGCGACGTCCGGCCTTCATCAAGTGTATACCGAGCCAGGTAACCTATAGGGAATTCCGAATTGAACGCTTTATGTAATCTCCGAGGTTAAATTGTTCTTGTTCCCCTGTCCATGGAAGGAGATCTCGTCTAGTTCTTTTATTTAGTACTGCCCAGTCCCCGGCCTGGCTCACAATGACCATGTCAGCCAATTCAAAAACCAATACTTTAATCCACTAGGATTTCACTGTAGGTTGCCCGAATCAACATACAACTGATGAAGACTGGGGATGTGGGCACAACGATTCGAAAATGCAAACATTTTTCATTGTCTTTGGCTATTAACTGATTTTACGAGAAAGCTAGTCGCTTAAAACATGTTTCTATGACTAACCGAGATCTTTCTGACATTTTAAATCAACGCCAAACAATAATTAGAAAACGTAAAATGTAACGTGTTATATAGGAATAAAGTATCACTGCTGACAGTTCGAACATAGTCAATGACCAGACACAGGCGATCATATTATTGAATAATGTAGATTACGTGGCCATAGAAGAAATATATATATATATATATATATATATATATATATATATTCGACTATCTCGTCGAATTCGACGTATGAGGGTCAAGCAGATCAGTTCCTAGGAAACTGATAGCCCGACACCAGCACATGAGATTTGATTATAGCGGTGAAGGTTTTGTGCAGAACCAAACATACTTTTTGAAAGGCCGAATACAAAGACCTGGTGCACTAAGGCGCGACAAGATCCCCAAACGACCTCCGCAGGTTTTGACAAGATCCCCAAACGACCCTCCGCAGGTTTTGAATTGAATTCGAACTGACCTCCGATTCGAATCGAAGTTGTCCATCCATATATATATATATATATATATATATATATATATATATATATATATATATATATATATATATATATATATATATATATATATATATATATATATATATATATATATATATATATGTGGTGACACTACGCACAATAAAAGACTATATATATATATATGGGAATTATCGTGACGACTAACAATCGCTATTTCTAGTCTATCCTCTATTACTATACGGATCACCATCTCTACGCTACGCTATTCTCTATTACTATACGGACCGCTATTCTCTACTCTATTCCCTATACTATTTCTCTATTCGGATCACTATACGGATTACTATTCGAGCGAGTATTATCGAGCAAGTACTATTAGTGCGAGTGTTATTCGAAGAAGTTTGACACCAGTATTGTTCAACGGCGTTACTATAAGTTGTATCTGCGATTACCAAGTCTCTACTACAACGAGCATTACGAAAGTGAAAATCAGTATTCGTTGGATTGACAAAATGCTCTTACATAGCCTCGTCAGATCGCGACTGTCGTGCATGGCGCCAAACTCGTTAGGATATATCTAAGCTGTATACAACCGCTTTCTCAGATCGATAGTAAAATGTGGCTTCGAGCGAACGAAGGTCTGGGCGATTACCATAATTCTTCGAACCTCGGGAACTTGTGCTACAGAATCACAAAGAAGAGTACTAAATAACAGAAACCACATTACTTGAGGACTTTCAACAACTGAAACAATTAAAGTGGATAGGACATGTAAATTGAAGAGAAAATAATAATAATATTCGTTGGCATCACAAAAGTGGCAACAACTGTTCGCTAACATTACAAAATAACTTGAAAATTCCATTGAAACCGACTGTGAAATCAAGAAAATATGAACTGTAAGAAAAATTTTCGACATATATGGAAAAATGAAGACGTCAGTTTAAACTTTTGCCGGGGGATATGCGTTATACATTTTCTTGATGTTCTAGATTTTTCCATTTTGTTTTCTATCAACCGCTCTCACCTATATATAATATTATGAACCTCTATCTTCCTGGCATCAGTTTAAATTAACACCTTGTTTTATCCATATATCTGACAAATTGAGCCATTTTATACGGTTTATCTATACTTTGCAGGTTATTTAAAATCAGAAAATACTTTTAGATTGTTAGAATCTTTTGGTGATAATAATGAGTTAGCGATACAGTCTTACTATTTAACCCATAGATGCACGGGGAGAAGATGTGGGTTAATGTCCTTCCCAAGGTAATTACGCGTAAATGAATATAACGAACCGAACGGAAATTGAGACTCGACTCTCCAATTAACAACCGCACATCCAAGCTTACAGCACCGGGAATTCCCAAGCGGTAACCCAACTAGGTACTGTTCAGGCTTGATGTTGCTTAATTTCGGTGATCGTATGGTGGCCGATGTTTCTACGTGATGAGGTCGTCAGCCGACTGCTATTGTTGAATAGTTACTGGCAAAAATTACAAGTAGAATTCAGTCTTAATTTCTTAAATTATAGTTAAAAGCAGAGGCGTTGAAAACATCCAAATAGTCTTATGCTAAGTGCGTTCATTTCCCATTGGTCAATCACTGAAATAAATCATTCATAAGATTTGCTTAATGGACCCAAAGCGAAAGAATAGTAATTTAAAGAAAAGCCTTAAATTGGTATCATTAAATGAAAAGGTTAAAAATCTTAACATAACCCATTAATTCCCACCGAATAAAATTCCATATTCTTCCTTTAAAATCATATCACCCTATACAAGGCAGTAAAGCAACTAAGACACAAGGGGTTACTGAGTGTGAAAAAAATAAAAAAAGGAAAGGTCAGTAAGGACGATAACAATAGAAGAGTAATCAAGAAGACAGAAGATAACGATTAACATTGTATTTAAATTTTTGAAGATTAAGGTTGGCGGAAAAACAGGGAGCCGGTAGACAATTCCACAAGTGCGAGAAAAGAAACTGTTAGCATAGAACTTACGGTGACATCTAGCCATTTCAACTGTAAATTGATGAGAGCTTGTTGTCAATCTAGTACTGTGCTTGAATTCATAAAGTCGAGGTACCATAGCGGAGAGTTCATCCGAACAATTGCCATGAAAGTATTTGTTATGCCATATTACCTATTCTATTGTAATGGACTCTCTCACAGATAATAAGTAGTAGTAGCAGTCGCGAGTCGGCTCAGTGGTGTTGAGCGAGTCAGACGATATCGGACATTGAAGTACCAACCATCACAACTAGATTGCTGAGTCATTAACTCTTATTTCCAAGTTCCTAACGTTTTGTACGTTGAACCTAATTTAGGACGGCTTATTGAAATAGAAGCCTCCACTGTGAAAACTACTCTACAACAGTATTTATTAAAAAGGAATGAGGAAACTACATTACGACGCTGGAAAAGTTACTGAAACCGTGATGCTAGGTCAGGACCAATAATATTGCTGATTCTTCTTTGGGTTTTATCAAGAATCTCTACATATTTAGCAGGTGACCAGATCATATGTCGCAGTAATATTCAAAGCATGGAATGATGGTAGACTTATAAATATATAAGATAGATTCCGGAGAGAGAAAAAGAAAATTAATTTCGGATTGGTGCCATTCTTCTTCTTCTTCTTCTTCTTCTTCTTCTTCTTCTTCTTCTTCTTCTTCTATGTGTCTTGTCTCTTCAGGACGTAGGATGTCATGGCTCTCCTCAACTTACAGCCCCTTGCAGTTCTTAGTAAATTTAATTTGTTTGCTCTCTCTCCAAATTCCTGTTTTTCCAAAACAATTAACATTTAGTTATTTTGGTTATTTGCTGTTTCCCTCTGTTCCTCTTGTCGCTAATATATCCTGTGAGTGCTAAATTCTCCAAGCCCTCTTTCCTCATTACGCGCCCTAGAAATTTCAACTATTTCTCATTCTAAGCATAAGTGTACGTTTTGTTTCAGTTTTTCACAGAGGTTCATCGTTGCTCACATGTTCAATCCACCGTATTCTCAGCAGCCTTCTGTAGAACGACATTTCTATTACTTCAAGACTATTCTTTATCTGTGATGAGATTGTTCAGCACTCGCTGTCATATAGGAAGGCCGATATTACATAACAGTTCAGTACTCTTTTGCTTGTTTCTAACGAAAATTTCCTGTATCTTAATACTTTACTTAGCTTTTGTAATGCGTATTCGGATTTCAGCGTCATGTTTTATGTAACTTTTATCTGACGTCTCCAATTTGTAGTTTGTATCTTGGGCCGTCTCTTTTGCTAACAACCATATACTTCCTCTCATCTTAAAATTGATGTTTCGTATTTTATTCTCTCTTTCCTTTACTACCTTCTACAGGAGTGGCTTTCTATGTCTTCTGTCGGAATTGTGGCATGTTTTTGTTTGCTTTTGATGTTTAAGTATGGCCTGATGACATAGCAGTTAATTTTTACATCAATAATTAAATTTGCGTTTTGGTTTTAAAATATTTTGACTCGACGATTGATAAATAACTTGTTTTCCTTCATTTTAAACTTCGGCAAAATTTCATTTGATAATAAAATATAAATCAGTTTCGTTAACAAGAGTTCTAAACTGAAAAGTAATCAGATACACAAACCTTTGATCAGAAACTTGACAATACGGCATATTTGCAGCCCTATTGTGCTTTGCAATAAGGAAAGAATATCGACTTTTTGAGAGCAAGTTCGAATCCGATTGACGCCTGAATCGATATATTTTTATTTTCAAAAATCTTTTTGAAAATAAAATTTCAAAGATAAGTTTGGTGACTCGCCTGACTGAAAGATATTTTTTCTGTTTTTCTTTTTTTATATAATATAATTTTCCAATATAATGCCTGAGATTAACTCAAGGTAGAGGTTTCCTGTTAAAATGTCGAGGTATATGATATGAATGAAGTAGGGGGGTGGTAGGAAGTGAATATCACTGTCATCAAATTTTTGGGTAATTCGAATCCACTGAGCCGGCATCTAGGTTTTGTAGCTATATTTATATATAAAAAAAAACACTGAGATCTACAATTCCATATAAAAGAGGCTGTTACTGTTTCTAGAATATGAAAAGGCATATTCGAGATCAGGGTAAAACATTTTCAGATAATTGTCTCTATGCTGATAAAACTTTTGTGGACTTGAAAAATGCGTACAGTCGATTGACTAAGTGTTTTCTTATTTACAGCTTACCAACCCATTGCAGGTTATTTAAAGTCAGACAATATTTTTTAGATTGTAAGTATTTTATGGAGATAATAATGAGTTGCTGATATAAGTTCTACAAATTAACCCATAGCTGGGGGAGAACATGTGGACTCATACATTTCCCAAGAGTATTTACGTGTAAGTGAATATAATGAACCTGACTGGAATTGAAACTTCTCTCCATCTAACCAGGCTTGATGTTGCTTACCTTCGATGATCGTACAAGAAACAGTCTTTCAATGTGATGTGATAGTATGCACTGTACAAGTGTTGTTAAATCAATAAAGAAATATGTTGGACGTGAATTGGAAAAAGAAACGAGACTTTAAAACGGAATTAACGGAGTTAATTTCCTCTTGTAACTTTTTTCTTTTTCTAATCACATGTATGTATGTATGTATGTATCTAATTCTAAACACATCTATCTATCTATCTATCTAATTCTAATCACATCTATCTATCTAATTCTAATCACATCTATCTATCTATCTATCACATCTATCTATCTATCTATCTGTCTGTCTAATTCTAATTACCTCTATCTATCTAATTCTAATTACATCTATCTATCTATCTATCTATCTATCTATCTATCTATCTATCTATCTATCTAATTCTAATCACATCTATCTATCTATCTATCTATCTATCTATCTATCTATCTATCTATCTATCTAATTCTAATCACATCTATCTATCTATCTATCTATCTATCTATCTATCTATCTATCTATTTCAATCTTTTAAACCCATGCAAGAAAACATTCATCTTCCCGAGAGCAGAAGAACAGGATTTCCAGCCCGATTTAAAGAAACAGAATTCTTTCAATTCTACCAATCACCGATGGGCACACACACCTGCATGATTTAATTGTCGTCTTCCCCCAGCCATGCCGCTCGGGTCATGCTTTCCACTAATCTTTCCCCGACGAAATAACAGCCTGACTTGACTGATCAATATTAATCAAAATTTGAATGGCTTCCTTAATGGAATTTAAAACTAGCCTTAAAAATATCAGGCAAACCTTATTAACTTCACAATTTGCTTTTGAAAACTGTGTGAGAAATTTAAACTGAATTTTTGTATCCAATGATAAAGTCATTGCTTTTAACATCGAAATTTTGCTTTCTTTTTTTAGTCATTTAATCGTTTTGTCGATGCCATAAAATATGACATTATTATTCATCTGATTTTGCAATTTCAATGTACTTATAAAATATCACAGACTTCATTTCTTTGTTTCTGTCCAACCAGAATAGTATCCGTAAAAACCGATGGAATTATTTATGTACGAATCGGCAGTTTTGTTAGGATTATACAGGCACAACTCCAAGAATCAGAATATTGTTGAAATGATAATTTAATTAAAAAAGTATCCAAGCATAATGAATTAAAATTAGAGCCATGCTTGTTGTTTCATTTCATTATTATTATTGTTGTTGTGCTTGTACCACCCTTCATTAGTTCGCACGACCGTTACGTCCTGTCAATACCGCATAAATAATTTGATTTAATCTATTCCGTCTAGATCGCGTGGAAAGAGAGGAAAGACTTGTTTTCAGTGAGAAAATGAAAGAAAGAAAGAAAAAAAAGTAAGAAAGAAAAAAGAAAGAAAGACAGAAGTTTTAAAGTCTCCTGCCAGCACCTCATGAATAATGGACTATTCCGTTTTGATCGCGTGGAAAGAGGGGAAAGATACTACGTGTTTTCAGTGAGAAAATAAAAGAAAGAAAGAAGAAAAAAAAAAAAAAAAGAAAGAAAGAAAGACAGAAGTTTTTAATGTCTCCTGACAGCACCTCATGAATAATGGACTATTCCGTTTTGATTGCGTGGAAAAACAAAAGACATATCAGAGATGATACTTGGGCACCTCGAGGCGGTGTAATGGTTAGCAAGGTTGTCTCATTAGAACAAATACGACTTAGTAGTGAGTTCGATCCTCAATGGGTTCCCCCTACTTTCGGCCTTGTGCCACATCTAAGCTACGTTTAGAAAAATCTCTATCAGAGACCCTACTTGATTTCAGTGAGAAATTGAAAGGAAGTCGAGAAAACGGCCGTTTCAGTGAAATGAAAATGTTGTCAGTTTTAAATATTTTTATTTGTACCCCCTTACTTCTTAAAATAACGACAAGCATTCATATTTATGATTGTTATTGCAATATTTTGTTAAAGTTGTTAAGATCAAATATTTATCGATGTGTTTTCTACTGTTATTTTATTGTCATAGAACACGTTATGAGCTTATTCATTCATTAATTGAAGAATTAAAATTCATTAGAAAATGATCGTTATTTTTATTTATTCTAGATTCATTTTCCATAAAATGAAAAAATTCAAGCGATTTTGTTTTAATTCTGATGATTACAACTAATAACAATAAAAAAAAACACTGTCTTAAAATATTGTAATATTTCATAAGATCAATCAGAAAACAAAAATGATTTATAATGTTGAACTTCTCAAAAGTATGCTTATTTATGCATTTGGGTGTAACTATTTTTTCACAAATTACTGTATCAATGCGGAGTGATATGAAAAGTGTCAGCTTGTGACTCGGTTGAGGAGTTATTGAACACCATCTTGCATTGAAAATGGCCTTCAGTTAACCTGTATTTTTTGTACATCTCATGTTCATCCTGATAACAGCATATAGTTTCTATATTAGATTAGGAGAGTTGGCTGGTTATTCAAGCTCAGCAACACCATTTCGACTCTAAATCTGAACACTCATTGGATTGGTAAAAGAGTCATTGCAAAGGCCAAGCAAAGTGATGAAAAACAAGAATTTCTTTAACAACAAATAAAATGGTACTGAATTGCCATCCGTCCTCTTATATAGTATTGAACGCAGGACAATCTACCAATGGCGGACAAGAAAACTGGAGTCAAGAGAAAAGATGCACTGCAATAGGATACTGGGAGTTGCATGGAAGGAGCGAGTCGGCAACGAAAAAAAAAATGCTAACTGTAGTGAGAGAATACACTTAACAGGCCGGGCAAAGTGGACATGAACCTGTTTGGCGTGTAAATCCAACATGGCCGACGTCGCCAGGAAGCGACGATATCACGTGTGGTCGCGAGGAGCGGCCATTTGCAATCGCCCCACTACGCATGACTGATTTCTAGCGGTTTTATATGCATTGGGATTTTTGACATTGGGCCTATATTTTCTTTCTGGGTTTTACGATTTGTTTCTCCTGTTTTAGACTTGAGCTATCGTATTAACTTTATAACAGTAACAAAAAGGCCGTTTTTGCTAAGAATCAGGAAGTGCCAGTTGAAATTCCTTGGGTACATAACGAGGAATGAAGGGTTGCAAAGCTTAACGCTTACAGGGCATATTGAGAGCATATTGAGGGCTATAGGGGAAAGCAGCAAGCCATTTAACTGAAGAGTTTGGTGAATAGATGGCGGAACGAAAGTGAGCTTTAGCAAAAGTAGAAAAAACTGCTGAGCGTTACAAGGAATAGGAAGTTTGGGGGAGCCATGATCACCCATATCATGAAGGGACGAAGCACATAGAAATACTATAATACCATGATCCGCAAACAAGTTAGAAACGGCCGCGTGGACAGTGGACTTGATGAAACAGTGGACCAGCACCAATCGTTGTTAAGACACGAATTAATCACTGTGGAAACTTTCATTCTTTATTCTTCATGAGACCTCGATTTCCAAATGAAATGCAAAATTTACTTTAATCTGAAAAAAGGACTTTTTGGACGACTAAGCAACAGTTCCACTCATTTTCTCTTTACTGTAGGTAAGACATTTTTGAAGTTGCCTCCGGTTCGGGAATCGCTTAACAGAAGCAATGTGACAATTCTAGCCCATTTCTTTTCATAGACACGTCTGTGCGTGCTGGCAAAGATACCTGCCTTGGTTCTCGCTTGTGAAACACCCCAAAGTTCTTAACCCTAGAACACTAACCATAGGTATATAGTACCCAGCGCAAATTTTCCTATTTTTAATTACAATTTTCAGTACCTGATTTTCTTACCTAAATAATATGTTTTTCAGTTCCTATTAATGTTAACTCAAAGTACAAAGTTTGAAGTGTCTGCATGTAAAATATTTCAAATAAAGATTTATATTTAATATTTTGTTTTTTGCTATTTTCAAAATCGGGTATGATATATCCATGGTTAGTAGTGGTGTAACTTTAATTGATGGTTAGTGTTCTAGGGTTAAATTCGTTTTACTTCACAATCCTCTCAAGGAAGCCGACACCTTTCTTTCCTGTGCGTAATTCTGAAGAGAAATAAATTTACTCCATTTTGATACCAGTTTCATTATTTTATCTGGTTTAAAACTTGTTCAATAGAATTCGAAACGTTACTTAATTGATAATTTTGAAGAGATATTTTCTTCATTTTCCTATCGGTTTCATTACGCAATTTTGTCAAAAACTTGTTTTATAGGATTGGAAACGTTTTTAGTTAACTATCTGTCTCTTTTTTTCTTTTACTTTCCTTATATACGAATACATTCATATATTAATGTTTTAACGCGCATTATACAAACGTCTTCCTTGTCCTTTCAAAACTAAGAACATACAAACCTTTATATGCAGTCATCAGAACAAGTATCTCACTTGTTTGTTTTTTTTCTATACGATAATTTCCCTCAGATTCCTGATTTCTTTTTACATCTTCAGCCACCTTTTAAAATGGCTGCCAACGGCGCATTCTCTTCTGTCAAAACTTGCTATACGAGTGTGCAATTGCGTACAGAATGGCATTCCTTTTATCGATCGTCTTCACTGTTATTCACGTGTGATCCATTGTTTTCTTTGACTTCCGAGGTAGAAAACGATACCTTTGAAATTACAGTGGCCCCTTTTTTATTTAAATTTCCCATCGGGCGTACGTATGTGTGAGTGCTTTTTAGGAAACTTTTATGGAAAAAAAAAGTACCTTTTACACTGTGGGACTTGTTTTTTTTCTGTATTAACTGTGAGTGTGAAATATACACACACCCACATGCACTACATGCACATGTACTCGCGCTAACGCACTCACACACACTTACACTATTTTTGTTATATGCCCCCTCTCTCTTACACACAGACACACCCTCTTTCTCTCAAACGGACTCTCGCACGCGCACACACATTCTCACATACACACTTAAACCCACATATTCCTTCTCTTAAACACGTACACTAACACACACTCTCTCATACAAACTCTCACAGTCTCTTTTTCTAACAAACACACCCTGACGTTCACACAGGCTCTCACACACACATTCTCACACATATTGTTTCACACACACACACACACACACACTCTCTCTCTCTCTCTCTCTCTCTCTTTCCATACACACATACACATACACTATTGCCTTCTTGCATACATACATACACGCGCGCACACATCCACAAACACACGGAAGTAATGAGAAAGTTCTAAAGGAAATGAGAACTAAAAAGACACGTATACTTACAATCAGAAAGGGGACACTGAAATTTAGGAGGAAAGAGGACTTGGACAATTTAACACTCACATTGTTGAAATAAGGAACAGAGAGAAATAGTAACTGATTTAATAAGTTTGGGTGAATGAAAAGAAGATAGGAATCAAAGACGGGTGATATGACGTCAAACGTTGCTTAAGAGACAGAAAGTTGTGGAGAGCCATGATCGTACACGATTACGTATATGTCAAAAGAAGTTTCTATCAAATAGTGCAAATATTAAAAGTTTGCAAAGATGAAATTATTGTAATAAAATAAAGAATTATATTCTCTAATAAAGTGGTGTATGATAGGCTTATTAATATCTACGTAAATTATTTGTGGAGCCGTTTATTTTATCAGAATGCAAACTTATTAAATGGAAACAAAGCGAACGATACAATATGTAAAGACGAAAACAAAGACGTAAATCGAATGTAATGTCTTTAATAATTAGAAATGAATATCATTCGTATTATTTCTTACTTATTCGTAGCAATTAATGAAGAAATGTTATGCTTAAAAGCAAATCAATGATGCGCTTGTCCTATGAATGTTATATAGGAATAAAATGTCGCTGTCGACACTTGAATTTAAACACAGATAACCAGTAAGCAAACAGGTGATTCCATTTCTTATAAGTAGAACATGTGATCGTAAAGGATATATATATATATATATATATATATATATATATATATATATATATATATATATATGAAGAAAAATATACTGAAAAAAAATCGTATGTGATTATGCTGTTTTAATGTTTAATGTCAACGTCGGACGTTTCGGTTTAATAGACCATCTTCAGGACATATTCATAAACATAATTAACATAGAATATGTCCTGAAGATGGTCTATTAGACCGAAACGTCCGACGTTGATATTAAACATTAAAGCATCATAATCGCATATTAGAATTTTTGTTTGTTTTTTCAGTATATGTTTCTTCATACTGTCGGATCTATATCCATATATTTGCTTACATATATATATATATATATATATATATATATATATATATATATATATATATATAAGTATTTTCCAAGCGTAGCTTAGATGCAGCACAAGACCGCAGGTATGGGGCACTCAGTGAGTATCGAACTCACTACTCAGTTGTGATTGTTCTTGGGAGACAAGCTTGCTAACACTACACCGCCTTGAAGTGTATATATATATATATATATATATATATATATATATATATATATATATATATATATATATATATATATATATATATATATATTGATGCATGTTTCATTCAATAATATAGACAAGTTTTGTCTATTTATTTTAAGTAAGTTCTTTTCGTATTGTCTGATAAGCTTAATAACATTATCATTGAAACACGAAAGAAAAACACCATGTTGATACATGTTTAAATCCAATCTAAGCTTTCGGCTTACATAAGCCATTATCAAAGATGACAATTACATTTCAATATATCAAACAATACACGGACAAAACAATAATGATAGTCTGTCTTTGTTGCATGAAAAATTTCAAAGCAACTACAAACTCGAGTATACGAGACGTGGAAGCGAAAATCGCATCGCAGCTCGTGACGTCACGCATGACCATGCGAGAGTGAAAACGAGAAATATTAAGTATGAGAAGCCGTTGGAAGCTTAGATAGGATTTAGACATGTATCAATATGTTGATTTCCTTTCGTCTTTCAATGACAATGTTACAGCTTATCCGACAATATGAAAGGAACTTACTTTAAAAAAATAGACTAAACTTTTCTATATTATTTAATGAAACATGCATCAATGAAAAATTGCTGTCTAAATACACAAATATATATATATATATATATATATATATATATATATATATATATATATATATATAGCGTGACGTCTATTCGATCACTCTTTTTACACTATCCTCCATTCCAAAAAGAGAAGGAAATATTGCAGCCAATGCTACCGTCGATTGATACTTATAAAATCCTTCTATTAAAACAATCTTTCGGGAGAATAACTTTCTCTAGTCTACTAAATGTTATCGCTCTTTCTTTTCCAGTATTTGTGGGGATTTCTTTTCTATCCTTTTGTTCGATGTACTGAATGATACTAGCCATCTCCTCATAAGGAAACATACAACATTCATTGATACTTATGAAATCCTTCCCTGAAAACAATTTTTCGTGAGAATAAGTTTCTCATGTTTAATGACCGTTACCGCTTTTAGTTGTGGCTGTTGTTGAAAGTCCTCAGGTGATGTCGTTTTTGTTGTTTGGTAAATTTTTTTTTTCGTTTCTGATTTTGTAGCGCCAGTCCACGAGGTCAAAAGAGGTTGGTCCTCGTTAAGACCTACAGACTACATTTGCACGAAGCCATGAACAGAAAAAAAAAGTATTTTTGTATATCTAGAAGAAAAAGATAGTCTATTTATGACAGCTAGTGTTGTTAAGAATTGCGCGTAGCTGTGTAAAGATGATAGAATCTCGTTGGAAAGCACTAGGCACCTTTTTCCGAAACCTGTTTTTTGTTTTTTCCAGGCAATCTGATTGAGTTACTTTCATGTAGCTTTGAAGAGAAGCCATGAAAGAAGCGTAATGAATTCGTATGCCACCATTTGCTGTTGTTTACGCAAGGCAAAATTTACTTAATTTTTCTACAACTACGCTTAGACGCCAAATAGACGAGGTGGTACGTTTATTTTTTGAGGACATTTTTTGAACCCAATGAGCTTAAAAAAAAACACTCCTTTATTAATTTCGCACTTTTTGACACTTTAAATGATTTTCCAACAACCCTTTTATTAAGACTCCCTATATATTGCATATTGAGAAAATTTATACCCACCCCCGATTATAAAGACACGTCATTTTATTAGACACCTAACAAGAGTTACTATCATCCGGTTCACCCTCCTCCCCAATCTTTTGAACAGAAATAGAGGTTTATCACATGTTTCCTGTTTAGGATTTCTGGTTTCTTCTAAATTCTTTATATTTTCTTTCATTCCCAATAGCCCCTTGCATCTTAGTGGCATTATCGCCTTGACAGGGGTGAATTGATAAAAAAAAACATCACTCTCAGTGTATAAAAGAAATTATTTGTCGTTGTGTATATATTTGAAACATTAAATATCGTATGTGCTATCCGTTTTAGTTGTTGCTGTTAAGAGAAAATATGTCCACTGTTATTGTTCTCTGTAGTATTGATGGCAGTTTCCTTCCTAACCTTTTGATTGATGTCATGTGGAATGTCAACATCTTGAATATGTCATTATTTTCCCTTCGAATTAGATGTGCTATGCGTTTTAGTTGCTGTTAAAAGAAAAAATGTTTCTCAAGTCAAATGTTATTGTTCTTTCTAATACTGATGGGGGCGGGTTCTTTCCTAACTTTTTCTTTAAAGCAAGGTGGAATATCAACATCTATGCCATTATTTTCTCTTCAGTTTATATGACCTATCCACTTTAATTGTTTCTGTTGTTGAAAGTCCTCAAGTAATGTGGTTTCTGTTATTTGGTACTCTTCTTTGTGATTCTGTAGCACAAGTTCCCGAGGTTCGAAGAATTATGGTAATCGCCCAGACCTTCGTTCGCTCGAAGCCACATTTTACTATCGATCTGAGAAAGCGGTTGTATACAGCTTAGATATTCTTAACATGAATGACACTCACGATCTGACGAGGCTATTTAAGAGCATTTTGTCATGCCAACGAATACTCATTGTCACCGTAATGCTCGTTGTAGTAGAGACATTGTAATCGCAGATACGAGTATAGTAACGCCGTTGAACAATACTGGTGTCAGATGCCTTCGAATATCACTCGCACTAATAGTACTTGCTCGATAATACTCGTAACCACCCAATAGTGATCCGAATAGAGAAATAGTATAGGGAATAAAATAGAGAATAGAGGTCCGTATAGTATAGAGGATAGACTAGAAATGAGGATCTGTTAGAAACACGCTAACCTAACACGCTAATTAATCTAATAATGGTATCACTTGTGTTTACTCGGTTTACTTTATTCCTATATAGCAGAGCATGATCGGAGTTTTCAGTTTAATGTCTTAGTTTTGTCGTAACTGGCGGTATTGTTAGAAACTATCCCCAGCTCAGCCTAGTATATACTTAATTTCCTTATCTGTTATATTACACTTGTTCTAATTGATCTATTCACCCCGGTATTTGAAGTGACTTTTTCGTCTGTGTGCCCTGTCCCTTCAGGACATGGGCAATCGTGGCTTTGCACAACCTCCTGTCATTTGTAGCTTTGTATTTTTGGTGTCTCTCGTAATCCTTGTTCTATCAACCATTTATACAAACACGTTAGGCAGTTTATGCATTGTTTTCCTCTGTCCCTCTTGCCTTTGATATGTTCTGTGAGTGTTAAATTATCTAAGCCCTCTTTCCTCATTATATGCTCTAGAAATTTCAACTATATCTGATGTTAAGTATAAGTGTTCTTTTTGTTTTCATTTTCTCTAAAACTTCGTCGTTGCTCACATGTTCGGTCTATGGTATTCTCAGGCACCCTTCTAAGAACCACATTCCTATTGTTTCAAATGTCTTCTTCATCTGAGAGTAAATTGTCCAGTACTGCCATATCAGACCCCGAACTAACGTCAATTACGATGAAGGGCTGTCCTCTCGAGATGGACCCATACCCTGAGAGGATACTGAACCTCAAACTTACACCCGACCTCAAGTGGAACTCCTATATACGATCTATAGCTTTAGATTCAGGTAAAATGATCGGCTCCTTGTACCGTTCCAGTAAGTACCTGATTCCTCCTGCTATCTTCTAACTTTATAAGAGCCAGATCAGGCCGAAGATGGACTACTGTGGCCATATTTGGGCGGGAGCTACCCATACCTCACTTTCTAGTCTTACCAGTTCAAAAGCACCACCGAGTCCTTGTTGGAGAATAATTATTTTCCACCCTCTAACCTCTCTATCACAGGTGGGATGTGGTAAGTCACTCCCTGCACTATCGCTACTTCCATGGAAAGTGCTTGATGAACTACATTTATTGGTTCCGCCTGGTCTAACCTTCACGGCTAGGAACCGCCATGACACTTACATAGTATCAAATCACCTACATTCTCCCCATATTCCATCGGCGAGAAGTAAGTTTCACTCAAACAGCTTCTTACAGCGAACCACTGCCCCGAGAATATGTTTCCCCAATCGCTACAATCTTAACTTGTTCAAGTCTCGTGTCAACCATTATCTTACCCTCCTATACATATAAACTACCCCTTAACGTAACCTCCTACTTCGAGTGACCCCCGGGTCTTGTACAGGGTGAACCCTATTGTAAAAAAACTGATATTATGTAACAGTTCAGTAATCTTTTTCTTTGTTTCTAACGAAGTTTTCCCGTTTCTTAGTACTTTACTTAGCTTTTGAAAGGCACATTTTGCTATCCCAATCTGTCTTCGGATTTTTAGTGTAATTGGATAGGAATCTCAGTATAATTGCAATGCAATTACTTGAGAATCTGTCAGATGAAATACAACTCTTTTCGGATAGTGCTGTAGAGTTCTTTTCCATTTTCTTGCTTCTCTGCTACCCAAGTCAGCCATTAAGTGCCATACATGATACACGCTTGTGTGATCATGCCCTTTTCGAGTTATGACTGACTAGGCAGACGATTTTCCTGCAGTAGGTTGCCGTTTCTTTCTGCGGAAGACTGGTTGTCAACCTAGGCTATAAGACCAAGTCTGTCCTGCTATTCAAATAACGGAGAAGAGATTTATTAATAATTTTCCCAAGCGTATTACATGAAAGTGAATGAAACGAACCCGACTGGAATTCGATATAGACAACGATTTCTCACTCCTCGCTGTTAATCACTACTCTATACATCCCACCCATTCTCTTCAAAAATTTAAATGTGACGTCAATCGTCATTTGTCTTTCTGAATACTGTTCCTTTATTGTCCCTCCTCATCACTTCTCACAAAGTTTTTCTTATTATTTTCACCCCTTGTAGACCTTCTGCGTCTTAGTGGCATTATCGCCTTGCATGTGGTGAAATGATAAAGAAAGATCTTTCAGATTGAATACGTTCAGACTGAATATTTACTTGAACTTTTGAGACATGTAAAACTTATAAAAATAAGTTTTATAAACAAGCAAAGAATAGTCTTTGAGACGGCATCACCTTGGCACGTTTTGAGCTTCTCTGGTTTCAGGGTCTGAAAATTTTGTCACGTATTCTGATTGTGTGAGTTGGATGTCAAGTAAGCGAAATAATTTCCTATGAAGGAAAGATATATTTCCATATAAATGTTTCTTTTGGAAAACATCAATTTTTTTCCGCCATTAAATTGGACAGAATAGCTGAGATATATAAAAATGATTTGAAATGAAAAAAAAAAAAACTCTCGATTATAATTTGTAAATAATTTCTCAATAAATCATTGTAAAAATGTGACAACGAAAAAAAGAATAGCGTTTCCGAATTGCAATATCTGTTGTTCATTTATTTCTTCTTTCGTTGTAATATCCCCAAAATTTTGAGCTATTTGTGAGCTAAAATATTATAGATTAATTCAGTGGTTCTCAAACTTTTTTTTTCTCTTGGCCGCATTTTCGGAATGAAAATTTGCTCGTGCCACACCAAATTTTATGTGATAAAAAAGTACATTAAAAAACCAAACAAAGCAGAGGGAGGATTAAAGGGAGATAACCGCTGATAATCGCTGATTCGAAGTCAGAACATTATCATTGATAACTCTCTCCTCCAATTTGCAGACCCAAATTACTATATTCTTAATACTTGATATAATGCAACAATATCACAATGATAAAATTGGTCAATAATTATTTATAACAATTTTACTGGAACTCATGCATGCAATTACAAGTAATCCATAATAATATTTTAAATTTTGAAGGCATATTTATTTTTGGCATATGGGTTTTTTAAAACTGTTTGTAAATCTTTGATTGTCTTTCAAAATTCCGCCTCACCAGCTATCCTCTTCCGCCTCACCGGCTATCCACTTCCGCCACACCTGTGATGGGCGTTGTATGGTTTGAGAACTGCATAAATATATTAGAACTGCTGTCATCATTTTGGTTTATAAATCCATAACATCTTGGCTATTTGTGAGATGAATTATTATTATTATTATTATTATTGCTTTTTTAAGAAAATAATTTAACTCCATGCAAGGCGATAATGTCACTAGGGCGCAAGGTGAGTTACTAGGAGTGAAAGGGAAAGAGAAGACTTTAGTGAGGAGAAAGGACAATAAAAGAAGAGGATTTAGAAAGACGGAAAATGGCGACTGATGTTGCATTTAAATTTTTAAAGAAACGTTTGTGGCATGGAAGCAAAAAACTGGAAAATAATTCCACAGAAGTACGAGAAATGGAACTATTAGAAAAGAACGAGCTAATTTAAAAATGAGACCTAATTGCCAATCAAGTATACGCTGAAATTCATGTAATCGCGGTGACAAAGAGGAGAGTTCATTAGAATAAATTCCATGAAAATATTTATAGAAAAGACAGAGAGAAGCCACGCCATGGCGACGGGAAGGTGAGAACCGGTGTCCTAATCTTAGTAGTTAAAATATTAGTAGATTATAATATTAGTTATAATCTTAGTTATAATCTAAGTTATAAATCTTATGATTTAGTTATAAATTATGATTTAGTTATAAATCATATAATCTTAATTATAATCTTAGTAGTTATAGTAAGTACTTTTAAAACAAATTCGAGAAATTTTATAATTTTTGCGTACGTGCATAGATTACTATTTGGTTGTTAATAGTAAAAAATAATCCAAAAGTAACTTAGTTACTATAGATTGGTTTATTTTAAAATTGAAATCATTTTTGACATAAATTTATTTTTGTTTTGAAAAGTATGTTTTTACGTCTGATAAATTTATTGTTTTTCTTTTGAAGGATATTTATTTATAACGTAAATGCAATCTGTTAAATCCTGTCCATAAAGGAGCTTCTGTCATTAAAGAGTTTTCTTTTTTTCAGAAGATACCGTTTTTTTTTCTCGAAAAAGCATTGAAAATTATTCATAGCTATATCTTCAGAAACGAAAATGATAAATATATCCATGCAATCTCTTTGTAGAGATTCTGAACTGGAAATCCTGCACCACCGACTGTATTATAAGACTTCCATCAGTAATCGTCAACCAGTAAGGAATTACCTCGCTGATGGGATCTTAAGGTTTCAGTGCTGGATAGCACTCGGATTATTGATTAGCAGATTCTAACTGTTGTAACGTTGTTTTATGCTCCACAGCGAATTTTCTGAGTGAATCTTGGAATAAAGAAAGACATTTTGAAATATTTGAAGATATATACATTGATATGATATATGAAATATATTTAAAAAAAAAACCCAAAAAACAAAAAACAAAACAGCTTCAGAATCATTGTCTTACGCAGTGTAAATTCATTTCTTTTCAAGTTGAAGTATAAAAGAATAATATCGGATTAGAAATTGATATGTTCCGAAAAGGGATATATTTGTTCGAAGTAGCAAAGTGGCTTTGGACTACTGTAACCGATTAGGACAATCTAGCAGGTAACGGTAATGTACTGGTCCTCGTCGTAGTGGTAGGCAATAGACGTCGTCCTGTAACTCCACATCAGTCTGTATTTATGGCTGACACCAGCCAATCATATTACTGTGAGGGGGAACCCAGGTGTATGCAAATTCATTACATCATAAATAAACTCCATTAATTCTATAGGAATTATTTTGTTTACATTCTAGTTGGTTTCGAGAGTTTTCTACAAGAGATGTGGATTTCTTTAATAGAGGAATTGAACTTTGGTTAACTTTGAAACTCTTCTGTGGCTGAGCGTTCTGAAAAAAACTCGCTGGGCTTAAAGTTAGTTTTCCCCATACAAAGGGGTCACGAGTTAGAACCCTTCTGGAAGGTATGTTTTCTGCATTAAGACTCGAACGCAAAGGCGAGTAGACATAAATTTACACGGTTTAAAAAAACAATCGTCAACGGTTTTCGAACAGTCCCACGGATCCAGTTTCACTCACAAGGCACAGATCAACAAAAGTGCCGCACAATGAGGTCACGTCCCCAGACCAATAGCCTCAAGAACCCGTGTCTCATGGTTGGAAAGCGAATGTTCTAACCATCATATATATATCTTTTTTGAAGATATTTTTTATGTTTATACGTTCTTTTTTTTTGGACTTTGTCCATTTCATAATGTGTGACGTCATTTGTTTACATTTGGATACGCCATGAGCAGATATGAATGTACGTGAGAGATTCATGGAAGATTGAAGTTTAAAGGCAGTAAAATCGACCTTGCTAACCGAACGCTCCTTTGTGGCCCAATCGTTAAGTCACGTTAGGCTATATGACGGTTCCGGAGGATGCATATTTTCTATGAAGATTTCTCGGACATTCAGGCCGGTAAATGTTGTTAATATTGTTTATTATAAACAGAGCATTTACTTAAATATTTGTAGCTGTAAAAAGAATGTATAAACAAAAAAAAAGAAAAAAAAAAAAAAATGTCTTAAAAAATAATTGTCGGACTTTTGTCCATCCATTTCATATATATATATATATATATATATATATATATATATATATATATATATATGTTGTCATCCACAGACAGACTGTTTCACAGTTTTTCATTGTGGCTAGACGTCCGATTGCATCAAGCCAGGATAGAAACCCGACCGAGTTGGCATCAGTCAGAGGTCCTACCCCTAAGCTATCGTCGCACAGTAAAAAGTGGAGAGAAGGGGAAGTTTACACAAACAGACAATAAAACAGTTTTTACAGACAAGGTTTTTCAAATTGTCCGGGAAACGGTTGTATTTTTTTTTTAAAAAGTGCTCAATACACAATTCAAATAATCGAAAGTGTATAGCAAGTTAAGATCTAAAATATTACAAACACTAATCTTTTCCGCTACCACGGTTTCTACCAATGAAGGTCTCCTCAGGCAGTAAAAAGGTCAATTATTTTTCAATTACCCCATTTAAATAGCTGTAGAAATCGCTTTACGGAAAAGTTTAATGTTTGTAATATTTTCGATCTTATATATATATATATATATATATATATATATATATATATATAACATCTTTAGGCATTTAAAACAACATGCCTGGCCGCATACACAATGCCGGAAAATCCTTATTGAAAACACAACTATACTTAAATATAAACAAAAAAACTAAAAATTCTTGAAGCTATATACATAAAACAGTTGAAACCTAACCTGAACAAAATAAACTATTAAATCTCCACAAATATTATGCCTATAATTGATAACAGAAGCCATTGGTTTATACCAATGGCTTCCCATACTTAATACTTCTCGTTTTCACGCTTGCGTGGTCATGTGTGACGTCATGAGTCGCTGTGCGATTTTCACTTCCAGCGTATGGTATTCACGTGTTTATCGTTGCTTGGAAATCTTCCATGTAAACAGAAACAGACTATTATCACTATCTTGTCCGTGTATTGCTTAATATATTGTAATGTAATTGTCATCTTTGATAATGGCTTATGTAAGCCGAAAGCTTAGATAGGATTAAAAAATTTGTATCAATATTGTGATTTTCTTTCTTCGTTTAATGATAATGTTATTAAGTTTATCAGACGATATGAAAAGAATTTACATAAAATACATAGACAACACGTGTCTATATTATTTAATGAAACATGCATCAATATATATATATATATATATATATATATATATATATATGTGTGTGTGTGTATGTATTCAGGCAGCAAATTCTCTTTCAGGCATGTCTGATTGAATAAATTACAGACATTATGTCAGCTAATTTTTAATAAAATCCGTTCATACTCAGGGATATCATTCCGTGTAGTGATGTTAAAGGATGAGAGAAATGTGCTATAGCTGTTTAAATTTCTTTTATTTTCATTTCCCAAGTACTTTCGATCTTTTCCCAAGATCATCTTCAGGGGGGCAAGTGGTACAAAACTATATGTTGTTGATATGAGTATTTATACAAAGATGTCCGTTGTTATTCATTACCGTAAATTTCTTCATTATACTTTTAAATGCAAAACGGTTGACAATGTGCCGAGCGTTCATTAGAACGTGAAATGACAAAATTATCCATTATGAAATTTTTTCTTCTATATTATAATGTTACGGTCAAGCGCGCATTAAATTCCATAATGACTGAGCTAGTGAACGAATTAATATGTTTAATGTGTTTACAACTCAGCATTACGAATTTACGACCTGCGTCTGCTATTCCGCGGCCGTTATCTATGTAAACATAGGATGTCATCTTTGATGATGAATATCTATGTTATAATGTCCATATAAACACTCCGATGATGGCCCATGTGAGCCGAAAGCTTAGATCAAGGAACAACACAATAAAAATTATCCAAATATTGGACAGTTTTTGTCTTCGTTTTCTCCCGAAAGTAAAGACGCTAAGAACGGCTCATGACCAAACATAATAGACATTCGTTGTCTCTTATATTTAACAATATATATATATATATATATATATATATATATATATTATAATTATTTAAAAAATGATTCCTTCGTTACTTAAGAGTTCTCATGTTTCAAAGACAAGAGCCAAACATCTCAACATAATTATTGAAATCAAATTTAATTAAAGTATCAAGCCCTGTTTCACTCTGAAGCGAAAATTTAGGAAAAACCAATCTTAAAATTTACGCGTCTTTATAAGCATTTTCATTCGCAAAGTTAATTACTATGGAAACGACCATTTTGATAAGGGGCATGCGAGTTAGTTTGTATCAAGATATCAGCCACCTTCGGGAAGAGGTCAAAAGAAAGAAAGAGGGTCGAGGTGTTAAATTCAAAGCAAATGATGGCATTCATATACGCACATCGTCTGGTCAGTCACAGCGACAGATAGCCGTGGCCCCATAATACGTCGTTAAGTGTCTAGAGAATATTATTTTATTTATTTATTTGTTTATTTTTTTAATTTTTCTACATATTTGCACACACACACACACACACACACACACACACACACACACACACACATATATATATATATATTTATTCAAACATCTTGGTGCTAATGAAATGTTCTTAGTGTGATCAAGAAACCTGTCTCACAAAAAATACTGATGTTGCATCATTTGGTAAGATTTCAAGAGATGAGTTAGGCCGAGAACCTTTCAGCATTTCCTGTTTCGAAAAGAGAAGTATTTAAATACGATCAGTATCATGAAGAAGGCTTTATTCAATAGTCAAATGACCACTCCAGTACGCTAAAGCGGAAGTCGGCCATATTCCCTGAAACGAAGGAGAAATTATTAGGAGCCTATTTAGCCTATGGTCAGAATCTGTTCATGGAGTTACAATACTGAATGTAGGCAATCAAGAAGAAAGTCATAAGTTTTGAAGCTTTGGCTGCTGTAATGTCGAGAAAATATATGATTCTTTTAAATCATTTCAGCCCAAGCAAGGCGATAAATATACTACAACTCACGGAGTAAGTGAGAGTGAAAGAAAATAAGAAAATGTTATTTAGGCGAAAGGGAAATAAAAGAACATGATTTAAATAAAAAGATGATGACTGAAGTTGCATTTAAATTTTTGAGGCTCTTGTCAGGAAAGCAGGAGGCCGAAAGAGAGTTCCTCACGCGAGGAAGTTTCAAGAGAAGAAACTATTAGAATAGAACCTACGGTTTCATCTAGGCATTTGAGCAGTAAAATTATGAGACCTAGTTTCCAATCTAGTACTGCGCTTAAATTCATGAAGTCGAGGTAGAGGAAAGATCACCGGAACAACTTCAGTGAAAAAATCTATAGAAAAAACACAGGAAAGTTACTGTAGGGCGGTGGGAAAATGATTGCCGAGATGCCAGTTTAGGACCGATAACGTTGCAATTTCATCTCTGGATGTCAACAGTCTCTAGATATATAGCATAAGCACCAGACCATATGTGGTAACCATATTCAATGCATGGGTGAATAGTAGACTTATAAATGTGCAGGATGGATTCTGGTGAGAAAAAAATTGACTATTTCGACACAGCGAACCAACTTCACGAGTAACTATGCAATTTTCGTCAACCTAGAATATGCACATTTGTATGTACAGTCAATAACGAAACTATTCGTACACCCATCAATTTTGAATATTTTTATTCATTTCCCAGAATCTAATGCGCGGATGATGCCAGGTTTTGCAGATGTTAATAAGAACAAAAAATAAATGAAACATGTTACATGAATAAAAGTTTTCCTATTTGTTCTATATATATATAAATCGAAATCGATTCTCCCGTCGGGTTCGACGTATGAGGGTCAAGCAGATCAGTTTCCAGGAAACTAACAGCCCGACACCGGCACATGAGATTTGATTATAGTGGTGAAGGCCTCGTGCAGGACCATCCACACTTTTTGAAGGGACGAATACAGAGACCTGGTGCACCGAATGCTACAAGGTTCCCAAACGACCCTCCGCAGGTTTTGAATTCAGAGTTGTCCTTCTCCTAGACCAGTTGCCATCCAAGGCTATAGAACCCAGCCTGTCCTGCTATTTTACCCATAGCTGGAAAGGTGTGAATATATATATATATATATATATATATATATATATGTGTGTGTGTGTGTGTGTGTGTGTGTGTGTGTGTGTGTGAGTGCAAATATATAGAAAAATAAGAAAGAACACGTTAGGTAAATAATCCGGAGTTCTTTAGTATTTTTTGTTTTTATTTTTAAAAAACAGTGCTTCATACAGAAGTAGAGCTTAAATTATAATTATTTTTAAAAAAATATGATTCCTTCGCTACATAAGAGTTCTCATGTTTCAAAAACCAAGAGCCAAAAACCTCAATATAATTATTGAAATTAAATTGAATTAAAGTATCAAACCCTGTTTCATTCTCAATCGAAAATACTTTAATTCAATTTAATTATAATAATTATATTGAGGTTTTTGGGTTTTGTTTTTGAAACATGATAACTCTTATGTAGCGAAGGAATCAATTTAAAAAGAAATATAATATATATATATATATATATATATATATATGTCTGTCTCAAATCTCAAAAATGTGGCATATGATGATATCAATAATTACAATTGTAGTTGGAGCCCTCCGATTGATTTGCTCATCGAAGGGGGATCTCCGTTAGCTCATATCTTAAAGAAATACAAAAAATGGTACTCACAAATACAGCTCGCACATTACGAAGAGCTTTATCTATGTAAAATGTGTGAACTTATTTTATTTTTTACAAAAAATTACCAGTGGAAAATGTCATGAAGACATCTCTGACCTTAGGGCTTTAGTTGGGACCCGGAAAGATATGTGTATGCAACAGAAATCAAAGGAAATAATAATAATTATAACAATAAAACCATATAATAATTATCAACGTGTATTTATATATTTTCTGTCCCATCTTTAGTGGCAAGGAAGATAAAACTTAAACTTATAAATGATTACTTTTCTTAGTCGCTTTAATAATCTATATAAATGAAATATTTAGACATGTAGACAAATTACTCCCCGTGCCAAATGAACCATTTGAATAATCAGTTCCTTCAATCCTACGTTACTTTTTTTGTCTTATTTGTCATGTGAGGCACTCAGCTTTGTCTTTTGAGCGATCGTCTTGTTTCAACTTAGTCTTAAAATAGGCTTTGTCGTCGCCATCTTTGTCGTCGCCATCTTTGTTGTTGTGTTGCTAAACTTTTTCATCCATTTCTGTTTCACTGTTGTATTAAAAATGAAAAAATATTGAGCAAAGATCGATTTATATAACACTAAAAGTAATCAATGAATCCTATATACCTGTTGTAGTGTCTCCCCTCTAATGAATCTATTGTGGACTCTTCCACTTACTATAAAGTAGTAGGAAAAGTAAACCCCGGGGAAACAGTGCTAGACTGTTCATGTCTGTCAAACTCCCCGCCTCGGCGGAGAGGAACTCGGATGAGGCTTTGGCGCAGGGCAAAGTTTCGTCCGGGAGGAAGACAGGCCTTGAACACGTTTATGTGGGTTTTAAGGGAATATTTTTTGGTTTTA
The DNA here is from genome assembly GCA_903632075.3 of Acanthosepion pharaonis. NCBI lineage: Eukaryota > Metazoa > Mollusca > Cephalopoda > Sepiida > Sepiidae > Acanthosepion > Acanthosepion pharaonis. The sequence continues at coordinate 826,679 of CAHIKZ030003164.1, read as the reverse complement.
AGGGAATATTTTTGGCCGAGCCTACGGGCTCGGAGAACCCACGGTAAACTCGGTCTTGTGCCACGTACATCACTCATGGGGGTGGGGCTGTTAAATATTAACAGTGATAAACTGTTCATTACTGTCAAACTCCCTGCCTAGAGCAGAGAGGAAACCGGACCAAGCTTTGCCTAATGGCAAAGTTTCGTCCAGAGGGGTAGACTGGCCCTGAATTCGTTTATGTGGGTTCTAAGGCAATATTTTTGGCCGAGCCTATGGGCTCGAAGAACCCACGGTAATCTCGGCCTTGTGCCACATACATCCCTCGTGGGGTGGCTGTTAAATATTAACCGTGATAGATTGAACGTTGATACACACTCTCAAGTCGTGTAACACACTTCTGTTGTATTTACTGTTCAATACACTATTTACCTGCAACCTCTTGTTTTGTTAGTCCTTAACCAATTAGTTGGTCACAACAATACCAATGAACGTCTAAAAATATAAAGAGAACTAATTAATTAAATGGTTCATAGGCCTCTATTTTAATTGTGAATTCTTTATCTATACTTTATTGAATCGCAATATACTGTTTCAATATTTTGGCTTGATTGCATCTCACTATTAAAACATTTGGCTTTATTTTTGACAGCACTGGTACACTGTTAATTTAATAATAATAATAATGGTGGCTTGTTTCAGAGTATGTCTGTCTGCTAGGGCGGCTAACCAGTCCTTATTGTAGATCCCTGCTCAGGCACATTTGTGCATCTTCAACACCCACAGAGCCAAACTGCGGCCTATACTGTAACTATACTGAGCGGACCTTACCCACCGTTTCTGTGAGAGAGCACATAATATGGCGTGTTCAACAGTTTGAATCAGGTCAGTAGGCTATTCCATCTTTGGAGTTTATCAAGGACCTTGAGACAATTAGAAGGGGCTCCATACCATATATGGCAGCAATACTCCATGCAAGGGCGAATGGTTGATTTGTAGATTTGAAGGATCGACTCCGGCGGGAAAAATTTCCTGGCGCGGCACAGGGAGCCGACTTTCCTAGCGGTGGACGAAGATTTATTGTAATTCCTTGTATAAATCATTTGTTGAGTGACACAGGTAACAACGAAAAAAAATAAGCTTTAAGTTAAACAGTATATTCATAGAATGTTACTTCACATTCTGCAAATCTCACGTTGCCAGAAAAAAAGAATTCAAAGAAATTAAATTAATGGAATTACACTTCATCTTTCCAGATATTAATCCAATAGAAAATTTGTGGTCTTTGAGGGAAGCCACAGGACGTCTGTGAGATAGCGGCTGCAGACGGGATACCAGCTCAGGACCAACCACGTTGCATATCCGTCTCTGGATTTTGTCGAGGACCTCGAGATGAACAGCGGGATCACCAGACCATATATGGCAGCAGTATTCCATGCAAGGACGAATGGTTGATTTGTAGATTTGAAGGATGACCTCAGGAAAAACCTTCTCCAAATCAGTATTCTGACCTTTGGTCATTTAAATATTGACATTGATCTGTGGGTATAAACGAACATTTTTAACCCCCCCCACCATCCATCAGATGTTAATTGACATTACATTTGAATATTTGTAGATTATAGCTATCAGAGAAGCAAGTGATAGGAAGGGATTTCCACTAACAGGTGGTGCGAGATAAGAACCCGTTGGAGTAGAAGAGATGGCTACTTTTAACAGTTTCAACCGAGAAAAGGGGGGACCGAAATGCCAAACAAGTAGCACACTTTAAATTCATGCAGTTTGGGAACGAGTGAAAGTATCTCGTCAGAGCAGTTGTCATGAAAAAAATTGTAGAAAAGACAGAGGAAAGCCACAGGACGTCTGGGATATAAGCGACTGCAGACGGGATGCCAGACCAGGACCAACCACGTTGCATATCCGTCTCTGGATTGTGTCGAGGACCTCGAGATGAACAGCCAGAGCACCAGACCATATATGGCAGCAGAATTCAGTGCAAGGACGAATCGTTTATTTGTATATTTAAGGATCGACTCAGGGGCGATACAGAGAACCAACCTTCCTTGCAGTAGATGAAGCTATAGATTCAATGTAGTTGTTTCATTTCAGGTCATTGGACAGCGTGAGACCAAGAAGATGCAGAGAAGCGCTCTCGCGGAGTTGGGCATCAGCCATCTTGATGAGAGACAGGGAGGGAACTCTATGGTGGGTAACTGTAAGCAGTTTAGTTTTAGATGCATTAAAGTTTACAAGCCATTTCCTGCCACAGTCAACCACAGATTGGAGGTCTATCATTAAAAGAAATTAATCTAAGAATAGAAAACAATATTTAAGCAAAGAAGCTCTCTGGGAAGCACTTCAAGTTGTTGCGGGTTCAAGTCAAAACAAAAGAAAAATTAACAAAATCTATGAAAGTATAAAATGTCATGGAGCCAATATTAACATATAAAACAATGTATGAGTCAACTTCTCTGGTGCATGGTGTTGAGCGAAAGAAATGAGTTACATAGGAAAAAAATGAATTTGATTACTTTTTATTGAGAAGCTCTATGTGACAATCTACTTTCAGGAGAAGTCATTTAGAACTTTAATTCAAACAGTCGTATTGGGCTACGCGGAATATACAACGGGAGATACAGACCCGAACGCATGCAAACTTCATGCAACAGAAATGTGCTTCTACAGAAAGATGCTGAGGATTCTATGGCCCGAACATGCGAGGTATTAGAAAAAATGGAAACAAAAACGAAACTTAACACCAGAAAGTGGCAGTTGAGATTTCTGGGGCACGTAACGAGGAAGGAAGGTTTGGAAAACCTGATACTCACAGGAGAGAGGGACAGAGGAAAACAGCACGAAACATATTTGATGAGCTTGAGTAAATGAATGATGAATGTGGGAGAAATAACAAAAAGACAAAACTTATTAAGAGCTACAAGGAATGGGAAGATGTGGAGGGCTATGGTAGTCTGTGTTCTGAAGGGACACGGCGTATAAAAGAAAAGTTATGAGCCGCTTGACACCCCTCAAGAATGACATCATCCCGGATTAAAATACGGACGCAAATTTCTCGTGTTTAAATGATCAAACTCAGATTGCATAAAGTCTTTAATTTGCCCTTTTAATGTTGTTTTAAGTTTCAAAATTGGAAGAATGAGTTTGCAGAAGAAGATGGAAATTATCGAAATGTCACAAAGAATGAGTGAAATCCCCAAGGAACTTGGAAGATCAAGGTAAGCTGCTCAAGTCAACTAGAAACGAAACGATTTTGCGACCACTGGAGATCTGAAAAAGACTGGTCGACATTCAAAGTTAGACACAAAAGATCTGTTATATCTCGTACAAGATATAATAAGATCATAGAAAGCTAGTGAGGACATTAGTATCGTATCCAAAGTTAACTACACATCAAGTAATGAAAGAATGTATCAGGTCATCCCATAAGTTCTGTCCGAATTTTAACTTTTTGTTAAAATGAACGAAATTTAAAGAGTATTTTATAATGTCCAATGAATGTCCATTATTTTTATGTTTAGATGCATTTAAACTGATCAAATTTTTTTTTCAGAGAACAATAAAATTAAATTTTGTTTGATTAAAACCCTGCTAACATGGAAGTACCCAAGAATCATTTGAGGCACATAATGCTTTATGAGTTCAAGAAATTGCCTCATGAATTGTCCGAAAACAACCTCAAATCCCGAGTTGACACCTGCTCTTCTCTCCATTTTCGCCAACTTGTTTCACCTTTTTTGAATAGACTTGTGACTGGCGACGAAAAATGGATCTTTTATCGAAATGTTAAGCGTCGTAGACAGTGGCTTGGTAAAGGGGAAGGACCCCAGGCACAGCCGAGAAGGGAACTTCATGGGCAAAAGGTTCTTCTTTCAATCTGGTGGGATCGCCAAAGAATAATCCACTTTGAATTCTTACCACCTAATGCAAAAATTAATGCTCAAATATACTGTCAGCAATTAGAGCGTTTGAACCAAGCTTTGAGGAAAAAAGACCTGCTCTAGTAAATCGAAAAGAGGTGATGATTCAACAGGACAATGCGCGACCCCACACAGCAAGAATCACGTCACAAAAGATCGATGAACTTGGTTGGGAGAAAATTCCTCATTCACCTTATTCTCCCGATCTTGCTCCTTCAGACTACCATTTGTTTCGTAGCTTACAGAATCATTTGGAAGAAACAGCTTTTATAACACAGGAAGAGTTTAAAACTGACATTTGTGAGTTCTTCAAATCAAAGCCAAAAGAATTTTACAGTAATGGAATTAGTACGCTTGTTAATAGATGGAAGGAAGTCATAGATAATCAGGGAAAATACATTGTTGATTGAATCTGTAATTAAATGTAACATTTGGTCACTTGTTTTCTTTATTCAAAATTCGGACAGAACTTATGCGAGGACCTGATAGAATTACTAATGAAGTCTTAGTTCATACAGTAAAGAGGCTGATGTAAAAGAACTCTAAATGGATGCGTTATTAATTACAAAAGACATCGAATAGCACGAAAACACAGCATAAAAGAACATCTATTATAGTATAATAAAAATAGTCAAAGGTGTCACAGAATCATGTTCCTCCATGACGTTTTGCGATCATGGCTCTTCACAATTTCCTGTCCTTTGTAGCTCTTAGGAAATTTTGTCTCTTTGTTATCTCTCCTAAACTCTGTCCTGTCATCCGTTTACACAAGCTCGTTAGGTAGGTTATACACTGTTTTCCTTTGTCTCTATCGCCTTCAATCTATCTTGTGAGTATCAAATTTTCTAAGCCCTCTTTCCTCCTTATGTGCCCTAGAAATTCTAACTGCCGCTTTCTGATGTTGAGTATAAGTATTCTTTTTTGTTTCCGTTTTCTGGAAAACTTCGTCGCTGCTCATATGTTCGATCCATGACATTCTCAGCATCCTTCTGTAGAACCATATTTCTATTGCTTCAAGTCTCTTCTTCATCTGTGAGGGGATTGTCCAGTTTTCACTCTCATATAGTGACAGCAGTCCTCCTGAAGAAAAAGAAGTAATGGATGTCATTTACGATACTTTTGACATGCCAATACCTCATGCGGCCCCGGAGCAATGCCGTTTAAAGCGGAAAAGGAAAATGACGGACTTTATCGTCGTTAACCAAAAGATAAACAAATATTGATACTCCTGAGGAGTTAATACTTAGGAGAGGGTGTTATGGTAAATTTCCCATACACACAAGGACTCTCCCAGCTATAAATAGGAGCAGGTACTGCCTTTTAGAGAAGTGTAGTTTCCAGACGTTAGCTCTGATAGTCGGACCGAACATTCTTGCTCGTTTGTGTATGTTTCTGTTAATATATATGTTTAACTCGATTCCTCTCTTTGTGGCTTTATTTCTGGCCCCAACAAGGCCACAATATATAGGAAAACTGATATTAAATGGCAATTCAGTACTTTTTGATTTTAATGGAATTTTTCATGTTTCTTAATACTTTGTTTAGCTTTTGAAAGCCATTTTTCACTATCCCAAGCGCCTTTCTGATTTCGGTGCCATATTTTCTGTCCTTTGTTAAAACATTTCCTATTTGCTCTTCTTTGATTTCGATATCTCCAACTTGTAATTTGCTTATTTGGCTGTTCTCTTTGCTGACAACCGTGCCTTCCGTCTTCATGCAATTGATATTTAATCCTTTCTTCTCGCTTTACTTAACTACCTTCTGTAGGAGTTCTTGACTGGATTCTAATGCAAGAGAGTATGTCCTAAGACCAATGCGTATAAGAATTCAAAATATGCAACAATGACAGTAAAATTTGGTGGTGTTTGGGTTAATGTTTTGTGACTATATCAAAAGCAATGACATAAGAATGTTGATAAAAATTGATGGAACACAGAACAGCGAAAGATATATTCCGAGTGTTACAATTTTATTTTACTTCAGTATATATCAATGTATTAATGTGTACATATTAATTTCTTACCATCTGTCATTTTTATCTTGTAGCAGGACTTCAACGAGATGAATTCAGTTCACTAATAGCCTTTGATCTCGGAAATATTTTTGCCTTTGCCATTTTCTTTCCCCTGTTAACCAACGAAGATAATATGCATGAATTGAAAGAAAAATCGATAAAATAAAATGAATTCCTATTAAAGATACCGGATGTGAAATAGACGCCATTTGCAGACAGAACTGCGAGAGCGGATGTTCCTTAATAGAAATCTATCTTTCTGTTTTGAAGAATATGGATTACAAAACAGCGAATTCTTCATAAATGCCAAAGCAAAGTTCTTGAAAATGTAAGCAATTAGATTTTTTTTCCTGCAAATATCAACGTGAAAATATTTCCTCGCGTATTTACACATCGAAATATTGTTTTGAGTTGATGTTCAATTCGCTTTTTATTCTTTTTCATTCTGAGAAGATATAATTTGACTTGAATGAAAAATTGGAAAGTGGGCGAAGATTTTTGAAACTCAGATGATCTAGACTTCACGGTTTTAAGCTTGCTACTAGACTAGCAGAACTTTCGAATCATTTTACTGTTGAAATTACTAGATGTCACCGTAAGTTCTATACTGACAACATCTTCTCTCGCACGTCTCGCTTGTAGCACTCTCTTCTAGCTTCTTGCTTTCCCGTTTAAATGCAACGTCAATATGTTGTATATCCCCCTCGTGTGGATCGTCTTAGATGACGGCGTCAATTAATACAATGTTGTATATCTTCTCCTCTCTCTTCTGTCGGCCGAGTGACGAAGTGACTGAGTCCAGAGATGAAAGACATCAGCAAAAGTAGTTTTAAATTTAATATTTTATTAAACACGTCGTACATTTCTAACTATCCAGTGGGGTTTCTCTCCCACTTCACCGGGAAGCCACTTCCCAGACATGAAGGAAATGTGTCTATATTCTTCGACCTTTAAGACTCAACTCACCCTAAAACCATTTCTCTATCTATAATTCCCACTTCTTTCAACCAATCAAAATCGACTTTGTTTTGTCTCGTTATCGGACCTTAAAATTCAAACTGAGGAAATCAGAGCAAAATACACTTTTCTAAAAAAAAAAAAAAAAGAGGGGGCACCTCGAGGCGCTGTAATGGTTAGCAAGCTTGTTTCGCTAGAACAATTACAATTGAGTAGTGAGTTAGATCCTCACTGGGTGTCCCCATACTTTCGGCCTTGTGCTACGCTTGGAAAATCACTATACTTTTCTAAAAAAATAAGTCTGCTAAGCTATATTTTAACAAATCGGCATCTTATTTTCTACTTGAAGTCTGTTCTTTTATTGTCCTCTTTCCTCAAAGTTTTCATCATATTTTTCCATTCGTGTCTCAGTGGCTTTATCGCTTTAGCTGGTGGGGAGAATTTTATACTAGGGATAAAGCTAAAATTCTCACCCAGTTTTTATTATTTATTAGCGGACAGAAAAAAAGAACAACGTGAACAAGTCAGCTTTAAATTTATTGCTATGATATCGTGCTTTTGTCGAACAACATAATGAAGTAATTTCTAATAAGAGGAGACTGGGCAAAGAACAACGTGAACAAGTCAGCTTTAAATTTATTGCTATGATATCGTGCTTTTGTCGAACAACATAATGAAGTAATTTCTAATAAGAGGGGACTGGGCAAAGGACAACGTGAACAAGTCAGCTTTAAATTTATTGCTATGATATCGTGCTTTTGTCGAACAACATAATGAAGTAATTTCTAATAAGAGGAGACTGGACAAAGGACAACGTGAACAAGTCAGCTTTAAATTTATTGCTATGATATCGTGCTTTTGTCGAACAACATAACGAAGTAATTTCTAATAATAGGGGACTGGGCAAAGGACAACGTGAACAAGTCAGCTTTAAATTTATTGCTATGATATCGTGCTTTTGTCGAACAAAATAATGAAGTAATTTCTAATAAGAGGAGACTGGGCAAAGGACAACGTGAACAAGTCAGCTTTAAATTTATTGCTATGATATCGTGCTTTTGTCGAACAACATAATGAAGTAATTTCTAATAAGAGGAGACTGGGCAAAGGACAACGTGAACAAGTCAGCTTTAAATTTATTGCTATGATATCGTGCTTTTGTCGAACAACATAATGAAGTAATTTCTAATAAGAGGAGACTGGGCGAAGGAACACTATTTGAATTTTATATCGCAAGTCCTTTTAGGATCTAGGCAATCATGGCTATCCGCAACTTCCTCTCTTTTGTTTCTCTAAGTTTTTTTTACACTTTACCCCCACTCTTTGTCCTTGTTCTGCCTCCCATTCACACAAACTCGTAGCCTATTTGTTATTCTTTTGTCTTTAACATGCCCTTTGAGTTTTAAATTCTCTAGACTCTCTTTCCTCGTATATTATTTAAGTCTCAACTGAGCCTTTCTGTTTTTCGTTCCTATTTTCCTTAAAACCTCCTCATTGCACATATGCTTTATCCGTGGTATTTTTAGTATTCGTCGGTAGATCCCCATCTCTGTCACTTGACGTCTTCACCTGTGAAGACATTGTCCCACATCTACTGCCATACAGTAGATGAGATTTGAAGCAACACAATTGTGATTCAACAAAGGATGCTGAGAAGACGATGGACCGAACATGTGAGCAACAACGACGTTCTATCTCAAATTGAGACAAGAAGGAAACTTAGACTTAAAAATCAGAAAGAGACAGGAGGGCTTAGAGAATTTGATACTTACAGGACAGATTGAAAAGAAGAGGAAGAGGAGGAAAACAACTCATAACCTCTCTAGTGAGCTTGAGTAATGGATGGAAGAACAGAGTTTAGAGGAGTTAATAAAAATACACAGTTTATTAAGTTCTACAAAAGATAGGATATTGTGGAAAGCCATGATCGCCAACGTCCTGAAGTGATGCAGAACACAGACGAAGAAATAATAATAATAATAATAATAATAATGATAATTATTAATAATGTTGATAATGATTATTATTAATAATGATAATAATAATTAATAATAATGATTAATAAGGATGATGATTATTAATAATAATAATTATTATTATTATTATTAATCATTATTATTAATAATAAAGTAAGCCAACAAGTTCAAAATGGAGTTTCAAATGGGTGAATAAATACAAGTAAAGCATAATACACCGACTGAAGCTGAAAATTATTTAAAAAAGAAAGGAAAAGCAAATGTAACCGGCCAGATACAGAAACGATGGCAAGATAAACCGCTTCACCGTTAATACTCTGCCCTTATCAAACAAGCTGATGTAGACAAAATCCGTAGCGACCAGTGGCTACGTTGTGCAGGGTTAAAAGATGAAACTGAAGGTTTTATTCTTGCAGCACAAGACCAATGCTTGCTAACTAGAAATTATCAAGAGCATATACTAAAATATTGCGTTAGCCCGAAATGCAGATTCTGTGATAAATATCCATAAACAATTGACCATCTTGTGTTGGGTTGCACGGTATTGGCACCCACTGAATATGAAACCCGGCACGACAGAGTGGGCCAATGCCTGCACTGAAAAATCTGCAACACTTACGAAAAGGAAACTGCAATAAATTGGTATAAACACCACCCGGTTACGGAGATAGGGTTTGTAACAATTTTATGGGACTTTACAATATACACAGACAGAACAATCAAAGATAATCATCCTGAAATCGGGATTAGAGACGGCAAAGACAAAATGTGCCTCCTTATTGACATAGCAGTCCCTGCAGACTGCAATGTATCTTTGAAGATGTTAAAAAATTATCAAAATACAAGGATTTTGAAATCAAAATCTCAAAAATGTGGCACATGAGAACATCAACAATTCCAGTTGTAGTTGGCGTTATTGGATTGATTGGAAATGGTTCCGATAAACTCATTGAGGAAATCCCTGATAGCTCATAGCTTAAAGAAATACAAAATATTGTACGCACAAGTACACTCCACACCTTACGAAGGACTTTATCTATGTAAAATATTTGCGAATTTTTTCTCAAAAACTGCTCGCCGGAAAATGCAATGAAGCCATTTCTGACCTTCGATCTCTCGTTTGGACCCGGAAAGAAATGAGTATACACCAGAAATACAAGGAAATAATAATAATAATAATGGATTTGGATTTCTGTGTCAAGTATTTCAACGTCTTTTATTATACTGTATGTAATGAATTTGTTTTGTCGGTTAATGATAACACGTGCGGAGAATTCAGCCAGACGATTTACAAATCTCTCATATTTACCTTCCGCTGCTTTGTCAATCATTCCTGGTCAGTGCGCATGAGCAGCCTCGCCTTCGAAACATTCTGTTTCTTGTAGTTGTCAGCTGCATACAGTCGCTTTCTCGGTCGTTAAAAATGGCTTCGAGCGGATGCAAGCCTGTAGGACATAGCGATGTTCATTTTTCATTGAACCTCTTGCAACAAGGCTTCAGAACGTTACAAACAAAGAACTGTACCAAATAAAACAAACCACATCACTTGAGGACTTTAAACGGGGGTGAGAATTAATTTCAACTTCACCCACCACGACGAATAATTAAAAATGGCTTCAAGCCAATGAAGCCTGTAGGTCTTAACGAGGAGCATTCTTCAAATCTCGTGGGCTGGCGCTACAGAATGACAAAGAAGTTTACTAAATAACAGAAACCCCATAACTTGAGGACATTAACTTAACTGGATAGCACATGTAAATCGAAGAGAAAATAAAGACATACGATATTTACATTACACTCGACTTCAAAAAAAAAAAAAGAAGGCTATCAATACTGTAAAGTGCAATGACAGTTACTGGACTTAAACCTATTTTCTTGAAAAAAAAAACTTTTTAATTAAAATTTAATACATTTTAACCGTCAGTAGCACTTGCTGCTCAGTCAATGAAATCTGAATGTTTCCTTATAAGGAAGCGGAAAATCATGTACAGGGTGATTGGAAAGAAGCTTTTTATTTTATGTGTGATGGACTCTCCTGTCTAAATATAATTTTTTACAAGACGTGAGATTCCATCATACATAAAATAGGTATTTACTTTTCAATCACTCTATAGTTTCCTCTGCTGATGGCCATGAATTTTGTGTTTTTACAGTTAACAGTTCTTTCTTTCTTTTACTATCTTGTTTAAAGGTTTTTTCAGCTACTTTTGTAAGTTTGTCATGAAAGCAAAATTAATATTGCCAATCCATTTTTGCGTTGTGTGCGTACAAGAAAAGAAAAAACAAACAAAAAAACAAAACAAGGAAGATGATGCTGTTAATTTCTGAAATTCCCGAAGTCAGCAGGATGTTTTTCTTTAGGATAACAACAGGAACATTCCAGGCTTTCCAAAAGCTTTTGGCGGATTCCAACATTCGATAAACATAAGTTTTCTGATAAAACATCTGTACTTTCCCTGTAGAGCGTATGGGCACGCAAGATGGTGTTGCTGTGACTTCAGTAGCAAGTGCATAGTTCTTAGACCTACACCCAAACGTTTTGAATTCGTACATGTCCTTCTTCGAGACTGGTTGCCACCAAACGTTTCAGAGTCCAATGTGGATTCATGCCTTTTCCAAGGACATAAGAATAAAATGCACTCAACAGATTTTGCTGGAATTTGAACTCTGCTCGTCGATTCCATTCTCTGTGACTTTAATCACCAACCTTAAGTGATACCGTACTAAAGCCTCGTATAATACTCCTTTATTCTCTCATTTCTGCTAATCTTAACCATGTACATGGCTTGGACAAAATAATTAGAACAGTTGCAAAATCCACTCCTATATTTCAAAGACCTATTATATTAAGAACTTTAACTAAAACTTTGTAATTGCAGGTTATATCTTCTAAATACGTTTGTTTATCTAATTTATCGTCTTTGTCTTATTTATTTTTAGAATTTAGTAAAATTTAAGCTAAATGCGTAACCTCTCCAAGTTCTAAAAAGATCAAATTGTTGGAGCTCGCATGGCAGGAGCCTCGATCACTAAGGTTGCTGAACTGTTTTGTTTTTCAAGAGATACCATATCAAGAACACTGATGCAATTCGAGAAACATTCTAGCAATTCGGGCCGGAATTGCAATCTTACTGACAGGGACTGACGTGCATTGAAACGCAATGTGGCAAAAAATCATCGGACAAATGCGGCCAAAGTGACTGCTGAGTTGAATAACCATCTGAATTGTTTAGTTTCTACTAAAACAGTTCACCGTGAGCTCCATAAGGCTTCATATCATGGAAGAGCCGCTGTGAGGAAACCTCTTCTCTTCACTCGTAACATTCAAAGGAGGTTGATGTGGTGCAGAGATCACAATGCCTGGTCTGCAGACCAATGGAAGCAAGTCATATTCTCAAAGCCCAGTTTTATTTCTTTTCCCAACTTCAGGGCGAGTTTATGCGTGGAGGCAGCCCAAAGAAGCTTGCAACCCTGACTGCCTTCTTCCACCAGTGAATCATGGAGGTGGATCGGTGATAGTTTGGGCCGCCATATCATGGAAATGTCTCCGTCCAGTAGTTGCCCTGCATGGTAGAATCAACAGCAAAGATTACCTGAACATTTTGGGAGATCATGTACATCCAATGGCCAAGACTTTATTCCCTGATGGTGACTGCATCTTTCAAGATGATAATGCTCCAATACATACCGCTCGAGTGGTTAAGAATTGGTATAAAGAGCATGAAAGTGAGCTAGAACACATGGAGTGGCCTCCCCAATCTCAAGATATCAATATTATTGAACATTTGTGGTGCATTTTGGAGCAACAAGTTAGGAGCCGCTATCCTCCACCGTCGTGTCGTAAAGAACTGGAGAATGTTTTAATAGAAGAATGACTGAAAATTTCTCTGGATGAAGTCAGGAAGCTGTAGGATTCCATTCCTAGACGTATTAAAGCTGTCTGTGAAACTAAAGGAGGACCGACTCCATATTAAATAAATTTTCTTTGAATTTAACAAGTGTTCCAATTATTTTGTCCAATCCCTGTATATTCATGTCTGATATATCGAATAATATTTCATCGAATGTCACCATTTTTTCTTTTGTATTAATATAGCTGCCTCCACTTACTCGCCGAAAAAAAAAACAGCATATCATGATGAAAAATGGCCCCAAACTTAATAAAAATTTTGTCGTCAAAGTGTTTATTATTACGACTTAAGAGGAACGAACAAAGTATTTTTTAAATTATTTTAAAATTTTTTTAATCCTTTCTAGTACGTTCGAAAAATTGCTTAAACTTTGTTAAAAATCTTGTTTCTTTTTACGTCGGCTGTCAACGTAATATTTACGATTAGCGCCCCTTTTTCTGGTGAACAGCACATTGATTTGGAAATTCTTGCAAAAATTAAATAATTGTCGGATTTTAATGAAACTTTCAGGACTTATTCACAAATGAATGAAATTATTTTCAACTTTTTTTTAGAAAATCTTGGTAAAAAATATATATTTTTTTATATATGTTACCCCTACCCCACCACCACTTACATAATTTAATGAAATTTCGAGAAATTAAAGTTCAATCTCAACATTGGTTTTATTAGTTAAAAGCAGAACTCGGGGAATTTAAATCATCAGTTTCTTTTTGTAGAACAGTACCATCATTTACCGAAAATCTGCTCTGAATCGTAAAATAAAAAATGAAATAAATCTATGACATTATTTTATTAGAAAAGCTTTTAATTGTTTTTATAAATATTTATTAAGGACACTATTCACGCGTTATCGATCAATAGAAAAAAAAAATCGATGAATATGAATAATGAGTTTTTACACGATTTGTTTTAATTTTTTTAAAATTTTTATTATAACAATTTATAATACAGTGTAACCCGGATGTAAGAGAGTTGTCGGGACCGGAAAAGAAGTCTCTCTTATATCCGGGTTTCTCTTATATCCGGGTTTGGTTTATTTTATACACATTAACACAGGCTCTAATTTGGGACCAGAGAAAATCTCTCTTATATCCGGGTTTCTCTTATATCCGGGTTTCTCTTATATCCGGGTCTCTTATATCCGGGTCTCTTATATCCGGGTTACACTGTAGTATAAATCGTTTAAAATCCTGCATTACTTCCATCCGTTTAGGTGATATTGTTATTAAGTGAAAACTATATTTACGAATCAAAAATTGAAAAGAGCAAAAAGCGTTGTTTACCCTCAATATTTTGAAAATTTAAAAAAATGTATATAAGATATTACGTAACTTGCCCTCTTTGAAAGTATAGTCGACCACACACGATATAATCAGAAAAGAAGAGCGATGACTATAGTAAATTTAAATTCAACATTCCTAAAATTAGATTACGAAGAATATTTTCCAACGTTTTTAAGATTACTGAGTACATAAAAATTATATAAAAGAGGCGCTTACCCGTCATTTTCTTAAATCAAATTTAAATAGCTGTGTAGAACAGCAATAAAGGTATTAACAGATTTTATCATTACTTATTAAGTGAGTGATGAGTAACACGCGACGGTGATAAGCTCGTAATCACTGCTAATGTTTGTTTTAAAAATCCATTTCTCTGTTATTTTAAACTTAAAGTAAATAATATTTTTTTTCAAATCAGGTTAATTATACTTTAAGTCAGCTAATATTCCTCAAATAAATTTTCAGAAAATATATTTTATTTTTGGAAGATTTTTAAAACCGAGAATTATCTTTTGTTTACTAATGTGTCAAAAATGTTCGACATTTATCGATTTTTTATCGATTTTCTGAAAGCAACCAAAAAGGGGAGATGCTGATCAATATAATTTCTATTTGAAATACATCAGAATATTTTGCATACTGGAAATAGTAAATTTAATCATTTAGCTTTCAATTAAAGCTAAAAAGGAAGCTTCAAGAATACTTTTTCATTTAAAAAAATTGATTTTAAACCTTAGGTATCAAAACTGATTGGAAGTATCTATATTAATATATAGTAAAATATCTTAGCCTGCAACAAGACTACAATGGAGTGAAATAAGGAAAGGAAGATTTATTGTAACAATCTTTTTTAATGAAGACGTTATGACTGCCTTAAACATCAGCATTTGCGATCCAGGGTTTTACATAGGTTTGAGCACTAATGTTGGTGATAAATCTTTACTTTCCATGTGGTCTGTATCAATATTTACTCAGCTTAGATTATTCTGCTATCAAATCAAATTGGGGAAAATAAATATAAGATAGTGTTGCGCGAAAATTCATCTTGAACTGGGATCGAAGAGGGGCCGGTTGCAAATCGTTTTTTTTTTTTTTATCGGTATTAATTTTGAAGCTCGTTGTCAGAAATAATTAAGGTTAGAGTTGTGATGAATTTTTTTGTTTTTTCAGTTTTTTTTTTTTGGCCTGACTCTATTTTTTTATGCAGCGGGTTGGTCTTGCTGTCACTTTTTCTCAATCAGTCGGCAGTTCTTTTAATAATGATGATTCGTCTTGGGATTAAGTGAGTTGTTGACTTGGAAAATCAGAGGATCTTTGTCTTGTTCACGCGTTATCGATCAATTACAACCTCCTCTCCGATTCTGACGCATCTTTTCTACGGCTGTATTGGTTTTTTTTTTTGGTCGATTATGATGAAGCTACTCGAAACATCGCAATATGTTGTCATCTTACTTATTATAAAACGCAGACTCTGTGTGTGTGTGTGTGTGCGTGTGTGTGTGTGTCTGTACGTTTATATATTGGATCGAATTTCCTAAATTTTTCAACCGATTTCAACAAACCATCACAGGACTGCGTAAAATTACCTTGCGGTAGTTCTGACAGCGCCCAAAATTGGAAAAACACAATTGTTTTTGTACGAAATCAATTTGAAAACACAATTAAGAGGCATCGCGAGAATGAAAGGGGGAAAACTCATATCGAGTTATACTTATTATAAAACCCAGGTTGTTTGTGTGTGTCTGTGTTCGTTTATATATGGGATCGGATTTCCTACATTTTTCAACCGATTTCAACAAAACTTCACTTTTTTTTTTTTTTGGCAGTGTTTCTTATTGTCTTGCACACTTTTTTTTTTTATTTTACATTCAGAATGCTTTAAAGATTCCATTTACAAGACAATTGTTTATAATAAAATTCTATTCAATCGGTAGACTCATAACGATTGAAAACAATGTTTTTATTTGAGTTTGGGTTTGACCAATTCGTAAAAAAAAAACAAAAAAACAAAAACAAAAAAAACAAACTAATTAAGACATGCGTGTCCGTCAACCTTAAACAATAATCTTTGCCAATTTTATTTTTCAGTCTTTATGATGGTCGATACTTGATCTATCTCTTACTGTTACATCCCCGGGCAACGCCGGGCTCTACTGCTAGTAAATAATAAAAGAAATTTGAGAGGATAGATGTGCAGTCAAAGCAACCACAGAGTCATTTTTATAGTTAAATCCTTTTTCTTTGTTTAACGTCCTGAAAAGATGCTTTAAGAGTGAGAGAGAGAGTGAGAGAGACAAGGAGTGAGAGAGAGAGAAAGAGAGAGAGAAAGAGAGAACCAAAGAGAAAGAAAGACCGTGAAAGAGATAGAGAGAGGGTATGAGAGATAGAGGGAGAGAGATAAAGGGAGGGAGGAGTGAGAGAACGCGCGCGCGCGCGAGAGAGAGAGTAATAGAGGGTGAGAGAGAGATCATGAGAGATAAAGAGAGAGAGGGGGCGCGCGCGAGAGAAAGAGAACTAGAGAGAAAGAACGACCGCGAGAGAGATAGAGAGAGGGTCCGAGAGAAAGATAGACAGGGAGAGAGAAAGAGAGATAAAGGGAGGCAGGAGAGAGAGGGAGAGAGAGTAATAGAGGGCGAGAGAGATCATGAGAGAGATAAAGAGAGAGAGGGCGCGCGCGAGAGAGAGAGTGAGAGAGGAAGTGCGAGAGAGAGAAAGAGAGGGTGTGAGAGATAGAGAAAGAGATAGAGACAGAAGAAGAGCGAGAGATGGAAAGAGAGAGAGGGCGTGAGATAGAGAAAGAGAGATAGAGGGAGGAAAAGAGAGCGAGAGAGATAGAGAGAAAGATATATATATAGAGAGAAAGAGAGTGAGAGAGAGAAAAGAGAGAGAAAGAGATAGAGGGGGTCATTTTAAGTATCAGGTACTGCAAGAAAATTGGAGTAGATAGGTTCCCTTATCACCCGGTTCACACTCCACCCCTCTCTTTTAGACAGCAGTAGAGGTTCATCTCTTGTTCCTTGTTTAGGATCAGTTTTAAGGTTCTTTTTAAAATCTTTCATTACGAGTAGCCACTTGAATCTTAATGGCGGGCGTTATCGCTTTGTCTGGGACGAATTGATAAAAAAAATACCTGTTGAAAATACTTCGAGACACTTATCTTTCTGATTCCATGTCAATTTGTACAGTTTTTCCTCCCGCGTTGGTTTTTCTAACTTGTGGGTTTAACCCAAGAACAGTAACCATCAATTAAAGTTACACCACTACTAACCATGGGTATATCATACCCGATTTTGAAAATATTAAAAAAAAAAAATATAAATCTTTATTTGAAATATTTTATATGCAGGCACTTCAAACTTCGTACTTTGAGTTAACATTAATAGAAACTGAAAAACATTATTTAGGTAAGAAAATCAGCTACTAAAAATTGTAATTAAAAATAGGAAAATTTGCGCTGGGTACTATATATATATATATATTTTAAATATGAAAATCTAAAGTCAGAGCTAATAAAGGAGGGGTATAATGCAATTGTTAGAGCAGTGGAAATTGGAGCAAGGGGTTTCGTTTCAGGCACTCTGTACCAATTTCTGGGCCAAATTGGAATCAAAGGGCGTAATAGGGCCAAGATTATAAAACACCTAATAGAAGTAACAGAAAATAGTTCTATGTGGGTATGGAAAAAACAAAATACTCCGTGGAGTGTTTCAGCGAACATGACGGCATGACATGACTGATCGTGAATGCGTAATGAGGTTCACGTTGCATTCCCAGAACGCGAGGTTTGCCGTTTTTCGAATTTTCGTAAATTTAATTTCGCCGTGACACATTTGAACTAGTTTATCTACAAGGCTTGTATATCGTTATAATGGGGCCTCCCATCAGTGAGGGGGGCCGGTGTGCAACTGAAACCGTTGAGAGGAAGGCCCCGAAACGGTGCACATTCTCTCCTGATGACCCCAATTTAAAATTCGAGAGGAACGCATCAAATTCAGTGAAGTCAAAAGCCGTAGTGAAGCTTGGTGGAAGTGTCATTGGCATGAGGAGCATTACACATTCAGCTCGCTTCAGGTGAGTTTCAATTACTTTCCAGTAATTTCCTTCTACCTATGGTTAGTGTTCTAGGGTTAAAAAAGAAAAGCAAGATTTTATTTTTTTTTCTTCTATTTTCCTCACATTCCCTGTGGAGGAAAATAAACAACTCCATACATTTTACAACTACCTCGCCAACCATTTTTGTACATTTTCACGTCTACCCGCGTTTTTATTGGCACGAAGAACCTCTTTCGGATTTCGTCAAATTATCAAGTGAAAATTTGTAAAAATTCTTGTAAAGTTTAGAACTGTATCGATTCACACAAACATGAAATGATGGGAAAATCATTTTAAATTTTAGTTCCGTGTCTATTCGGTCAGCTCTGGAATGTTTATCAATGAACGTATGAACTTTGAAACAATTCATTGAATAACTTAAAATTCCTGATTTGTTTATTTGCATAATTGAAAGATAAATGCAAGACAGTGTGTTTTTATTTTTAAATAATTTTTTTCTTTTTACGTAAAACAACAACTCAAACTGATGATTAAGATAATGGCTTCATTTTAAATACAGACATTCGAAGAAAAACTGTCAGATTTTTCTACGGGGTTGTCATGGTGGCGTGTTAGGGGAGTGGTTAGCGCACAGAAGCATTAATGTGCGAGTCGTGTTTGATATCCGACTACGTACGTTCATTTTGCGACAATGCTTCCGGATAAGGCATGAAGCAATGTTTCCTTGTTCAATGGTCACATGACTCGACAAAACATCTGGTCACTAGTATGCGATGATTGTCGAGAGAGAAGAGGGCGGAAGAATGAGAAACTAGTTAAATCATTATCGTACCTTCCAAGAAGACACGCCAGGAAAGCCGTCCAAAGGCTGCAGAGTCTCCTATAAAAACAAACACCGATCTCTCGCAACAAACTATAACTCTGTGAGCAGACGATTTTCATGTGAAGGAATCAGCTCTATGGGGTTTTATGGTACAGAAGTTAATTGTTTCCCTGTCTGCACCTGGAAATTAACTTAGACTTTGTATTTCTAAGGTGAGAACAGTTAAACTGGAATTGTTGGATTGTTTTCATCATGAAATTGTCACTGACAGTTGTAGCAAAAAACAGTTGTAGCAAAAAATCACACGAAAACAAACTCAGCAAATGTTACCGATGATCATATAGTTCTAAATATGAGACATATTTAAAGCATCGTAATATTCAACCGCATAAAGTAATGGCAGACTTTTGGACTATCTATCTATCTATCTATCTATCTATCTATCTATCTATCTATCTATCTATCTCATTCTGTTCATTATCTATCTATCTATCTATCTATCTATCTATCTATCTATCTATCTATCTATCTTATTCTGTTAATTATCTATCTATCTATCTATCTATCTATCTATCTATCTATCTATCTATCTTATTCTGTTAATTATCTATCTATCTATCTATCTATCTATCTATCTATCTATCTATCTATCTATCTCATTCTGTTCATTATCTATCTATCTATCTATCTATCTATCTATCTATCTATCTATCTATCTTATTCTGTTCATTATCTATCTATCTATCTATCTATCTATCTATCTATCTATCTATCTATCTATCTATCTCATTCTGTTCATTATCTATCTATCTATCTATCTATCTATCTATCTTATTCTGTTAATTATCTATCTCTCTCTCTCATTCTGTTCATTATCTATCTATCTATCTATCTATCTATCTATCTATCTATCTATCTATCTATCTATCTATCTTATTCTGTTAATTATCTATCTATCTATCTATCTATCTATCTATCTATCTATCTATCTATCTATCTCATTATGTTCATTATCTATCTATCTATCTATCTATCTATCTATCTATCTATCTATCTATCTATGTCTGGAATTGAAATTCCTTTGTGAAACGACACTAACATGTTTAAATAAGAATATTTACAACAGTTCGTTAACCCGTCTAAAAGTATCCCTTGTAAAACTGGAATAAGCTTTACACACAGAAGCAGGTTATATATCATCTGACTAAAATGGCGGGCTGATTTGGATCAATGAACGAAGCCTCCTTTTTCATGTCAACTTCAGGATACTGACTCGACAACTTAAATGGTTTTTGCTGAGTCACCACTCACGTCGGCAGCCATGATATTAAACCTGACAGAACAGGACAAAAAAGTAACGGAAGGAAATCTTGTATGCGCATGACAAGAGACGTCGAACGCTATTAGACGTTTGCATGAACATCGTTTATTCATTACACACATCAATCGAAGTTCGTTACTGAACATTAGGCGTAAAATTATTATGAAAAGTAAAACATATTTTTTAGCGCGTAATATGATCGACACACACACATATATATATATATATATATATATATACACATCTACAGGCATGTACAGGGTGCAATGGACAATGGATAAATTGTCATCTAAATTACGCAAATATATATATATATATATATATATATATATATATATATATATAAACAGATCGATCGATCGATAGATAGATAGATAGATATGGATATATTTATATATATGTACACACACACACACACACACACACACACACACACACACACACACACATATATATATATATATATATATATATATATATATATATATATGCACACACAAAAGGTACGGAGAACAGCTTATCTTCTAAATTACGCCAAAATTAAAATAACACTGACATCTCATTTTAACGGATATAATTACTAAAATTACACAAAAATATCTTGAAATACTAAAGAGTACATTTATTCAATAAAATCGCCATTGTCTTCAATCACAGCCTCCAGACGACTTCAGGATTTTCTTGGAAATGGGTTAAATAGCATGCTAGAATCGACTCTGGACCCCTAGATGGTAACCAGTAAGGAACATACTGGATTTCCTAACCCTGTTTATGACACCCCTGCTACTTTCTTTCCTAAGGAGGCATAGCAAATCACAGATTATAAAGAAAAAGAACATGGGGAAAGCGATGAAGCCTATATCCTAAAATTAAAATAAAAATCCTTTTCTCTCACCACTTAAAGATATTTTCTAGGTTACATAAATGAAGCTAATAAAACGCATTGATTAAAATCAAGCAGAAAAGAATACATTGTTTAGAACAGCATCCCAAATATATTTTTTCTTGGTATATATTTCTTTGCTCTACTGTGTTGTTTGGTTGTTATATCAACGCTTTCAGGATTGGACCTTTGAACACTTCCGGGTGACAAGATGATACGTTTGAGAAGAGCAACGACCAACCATTCCACGTGCGTATATCGCATGAAATATATCTGAGAAAAAGACGGTGCTTTTGATGCGAATCAAATAAGAAAATTGGCACCGGTTTATGCTCAATAACTACGTTACTTCGCTTGTAGTGGCCGTAAGCAGAGAAAATGAATATTCAACAGGAGACTTCAAACGCCTTTTTTACCTAACAGAAACGTTCTAAGACTATGCAAATTTTTTGGCCTTTTATTTTGGCCAGTAAACGAGGTGAGCTAGCGACATGACGTAAAAAGAGAATATTATAGGAAAGTCTTGAAAAGGAAGTTGTCTACC